>CANSZD010003588.1:0-145000 GCA_947648045.1 Beta corolliflora
ATTATTTAATTTCCCTTCTTAGGTACATTGCCTAATTCTTTAGTTTAGGTAACCTCTTGTAACATCCTTGCTACAACAACAAATCATAAGATTCCAATCCAATTCTTATTTCATGCTTGTGATACGATGGAATTAAGCATTTCAATAATAATTTATTCCAATTCACAAGTCATACAACAAGGAAATACATACAGATTTCCAATCAATTTCATGTTACCAAACAATCTCATCAATCATAACCATACAATAGTTCCCTATCATGATTCTAGGTTCCAATGAAAGAATTCATAACTTAAACGTGATACTAACGCATCTAATTGAACTAGTACGCGTACGTACCTTGTAACGGAGAAGTTTTGCTGACTACTTAAACGTTCTGCTTATGAAATTGGGACCTAATTGAATAATAAAAGTATTTCAGTGCGTAGTCCTTGATATTATTAATAAAAAAACAGCTTATCTAACTATGTAAAACATAGTGTTTCGAATAATAAAAATAACCAATCTTGTTGTTTAAACTTTCTTTTCATGAACTTTATTGAAACTAACATATTTAGGAACTAATAATAAAGTGTTTGCAAATCTGATTTTTTAAACATATATTATACTTGTTCATAACAACAAAAACCTAAACTAGTATATGTAAGTCTTATAAAATAAGAGTTGAGAAATAAAATCATCCTAAGAACTAATAGTATAATCATAAATCTTATTTCTTTTAACTTATAATATGTTTTGTTTACAACAACGAAACTTACACAATTATATATACAAGTATTATAAAAATCAGATTTGAGAAATAAAATTATCATAAGAACTAAATTTATAATTCTAAATCTGATTTCTTTTGCTTATTCTCTACTTTACTTATAATCACAAAACTTAATCAAAGATACATAAGAATAACAAAATCAGATTTTACAATGTAATTTAAAATAGAAAAGAAGAGGAGTCTTTTTTTTTTATAGTATACCGGATTGTGCACCACCGACGACCACCAACCGCCGGCATACGTGCGACCACCACCCGCAACTGAACCACCAGCGAGCCACGTACGACACACGACAACGCTCGACTCCAAGCCTCCCGCAACTGACGTACCGCACCAGCCCACGCGAACTCCGATGAACAGCACTACTCGAACCTCCACACTCGAGCACCTTCAGACACGAACCCGAGTCCACGCGACCTCCGGCATAAAATTTCGGCCGGCGTAGAGGAGGGCAGAATAGCACAGGAGAGAGAGGAGAGGAGAGAGAAGATTTCTTGGAAGAGGAGAGGAGAAATAACGTGGAAGAGGATAGGAGAGAAAGGAGAGCGAAAATCTCTTGGGTAACAAAAAAGGCTGACTTGAAGTAATGAATAGGGTTTTATTTTATTTTTTTTTCTTTTTTATAGGATGACAAACCTAAGTTTAATAGAATTTGTTTTCCAAATCAAATTCCTATTTCTTATTTTATTTATTTGGAAAAAAAAAAACCTAAAGTAGGTACAAAAAGTAGGTTATATTGTTAAATTATTACTGTAGGCTTACTCAAACTTTATGAATCTGTGAATAATATTATTCGTTTGATAAAAATATTTCAACCTTATTCTTTAGGCAAAATTAGCCTCAACACCCCTAAACTATAGCGCGGGTGCACCAAATAGCCTCAACTATGACTTATAGCCAGAACACCCCAAAGTACGGACCTGGGTGCAGTCCGTACCATAAATGAGGTCGGTGCAAGGAATTCTCACCGAATTCTCCTCCCTTTCTTATTTTTTTTTTTTAATCCTAATATTTTTACTTAAAAAAAAAAACCATGTGCCTTTATTTTCTCCTTCCTCAAGTGAAGACGAAGACTTTCTCCCCCAAATTCCCTCCTTCCCAATTGAACACTAAATTCTGAAAGAGTGAAATCGGATAACAACAATGAGCTCAACTTCATCTTCACGTTTCATGAAGAATTCAAATACCATTTTAGGTAATTGTAGGGTATACTGTCGACACCTATTGCCAGCAGTAGTCCAAACTACTTGGAAGTTCAACCACAATCAAGGAAAACGCTTTTATGGCTGCCAAATATCTAGCACTCGACTTATAGTCATTGAGAATTTTGGTCAACGACCTCATTTATGGTCCGAAATGCACCCAGGTCCGTACTTCGGGGTGTTCTGGCTACAAGTTTTAGTTGAGGCTGTTTGGTGCACCCGCGCTATAGTTCAGGGTGTTGAGGCTAATTTTGCCTATTCTTTATATTACGGAGTATTACAATAAACAACTCCATACGTTTTTTCATTAATTTACAAAGAATTTTACAAATCTTCAATCTAAATCTTCACCATGATGCTACTTGATCTTCATCATCTTGGAAGGGCTTTGGAATTAGAGTTTATTACATAATTTTATGAAAAATTAGAGATAAATGAAAATCTTTGATTAAAAAAATTTTATGATGATTTTTAATGATCTTTTTTAGGTAATGAAAATGAGTCATTTTAAAAGAAACTTAAAACTTATGTAAACTCAAAGATTTTTAATTATCTTTTTAATGTGAAGCAATTTTTTCCATTGTTTGTTATGCCGCTCACTTGAAAATTCAATAACCTTTTTAATAAAGCATAAAATTTGATGCATGATACCCCTATGAGAAGATATACAAGTTCTTTATGTTGTGTCAAAATTTGACATGTTATCAGTAATGACTCAAATTATTAAGATTTATACCAAAAATGGTCAAAATAGGACCTTAATTAAAATTTTGCTTAAAACTCATGTTAACGAAATGACTTTGCTTTGAAATTTTGCATGAGCATTCTAGACATATTTAAGGACTAGAATGGAAAGTTTTATGACAATTTAACATCATTAAAATGCTTTTTCATTTGATTTCTTGACTGAAGATAAAAAACCAATGTTCTAAGATTTAGTGATTCTCATTAACGTTTTTGTAAAAATGATATCAAATTGTAAAAAACTAACATGACAATCATTTTTATGTGGTTAGAAAATCTACTGATGTCTACTTCATTTTTGCTTCTTTTAGTTATGGCCAAATGATTTTATTCGCTATGCACAACAAACACCCCAACATGGTACTTGACGAAATTAGTTTAGACCAATGATTTTACATGAATTTTATTTAATTGTAGAGAAATCAATTTTTAGAAATTCCAAAGCCCAGTTTTCACTGACATCTTGTACTTGGTAGGAAAAATTTTATATCCTATGAACTATTTATATAATACCGACGAAAACTGTTTCTGCACAATTCAAGTTGAAACTTTATGAAAAGTAATTTTTTGTGATTAACAACAACTTGATTAAGAAAACACGTTTCTTATTACTAATCATATATTTCCTAAGAGTCTCCCCGATAGAGTTGACTATCTAGGTGGGTAATTTCTAGGTTGGGAACCCATTGGGATTTCCTCATACCTAATTCGCTCTAAAGTTTAAAAAAATGAGAAGAAGAAACAAGAAAGAAGTTAGTAATTGATTAAGAAGATAATTAAATACGAAAAAGAACAGAATTTAACTTTCAAGATGATCAATGATGCAACTCCTTTGCAAATATTTCTTTTTTTTATCTTCCTTATTTTTGTAAATGGTCTTCGAAGTTAGAACTCTTTTTTTTGGTGTTTTGATGAAATTATTTTACTTACTTACTTCAGATTGCTTTCTAATTGATCTTTTTTCCACTCAACTTTTTAATGCCTAACGCTTCTTTTAGTGATATTTTCCTCTTATGCTCTCTTTAACTTCTTTCTAACACCCTCTTTTTGTCCCCCTAATGCAGTCTTTTGGAGGGGTATTTATAGTGGAGGGTGAATGATGAATTAGGGTTTACAAAAGGGTAGAAAATTAGATTTTTTTACAGATAAATCTGATTTTCTTTCATCCTACATCACTTTATTCTTATGGGAAATCCAAATATTCTTATTCACTTTTGATTTTATTTTTCTTTTACATTAAGGAAAAAATATGATTTTTCAGCATTTGATTCTCCCCTACATGTACCTTAGATATGCCCTAATTGAAGATTTTCATCGGAAAAAACTGCATGGGGAATTTTCGGGCTCGTTGCGCACGTGATGCGTTAGACGCATCATCGATGCGTGGCGCGCATCATCTATGCGTTTTGGCGCACCAAGAGTATTAACCGAAAAAAGGGAATACTTAGCCCATCTAATCAACTTATAAAATAAGATTTTGATGCTGATTCTTATTCCTATTCCTTAACTCATTGATGAATGGACATGATTGGTGGTTAAAGAATATATTATTATTCTCTATCCTATGGAAAATCGAAAGTGATTGGTGGATAATAATTTGATCACCAAGAAAACTGACTTATACCAATTTTGAGGAATGTGACTAAATTTTTTGGCAATTAGGCATGACTTATTTGCCGCTTTTCGGGTAATTAAACTTAAGACGTTTAACGCATACTTAACATATTAACAAAAGGAGCATGGATTTACGACAAAAGGGTATGTCGTTTAACAAAATCCATTATTGTAAATTTACAATTATTGATTACGACTTCCAAAATCCTAATCGTATAAACAAAAATTCATGGCTTAAAGAAAAAAAATATACGATTAAGGCAAAGACGAAAAATCACGTGCCGAACCAAAGCTTGCGCTCCCAAAAAAAAACGTGCGCTCCACGATGGAGCTTGCCTCCATCAGGAAGCACGAGCTCCGTGTTGCGTGGTGATTTTCCATTGTTTGTCTTATTTGCTTTCCTGCTGAGTATTCATCATTCGCCTATATCGAAGGTCTTGTCTTTGCTCTTATTAAAGAAAAATCAACCATTCGCCTATATCGAAGTTATTGTCTTTGCTCTTATTAAAAAAAAGCATATTTTTTTTAAAAAAAAAATTTCGCTTTTTATTTATTAATCGTCACAGGGGTTCAAAATTTGGTCTCTACAACAGACAAAATTGCTTTCCCCACATGTTATTAGGAAGTCTACAACTAATCAACATGGCATTCATCATATTCTTAAGGGTTATATTATTCCTTTCAGCTTTAGCATTCTTTTCGGGGATATGTAGTGAGCTGATGGATAATCCCATTTTGTTAATAGAAGGTCTTAAGCGAAGTAGGGTCATACAATCCTCCACTATCACTAATAAGAGTCTTGATTTTTTTGACCAATTGGTTTTCAACTTCAGCTTTGACTTTAAAAATATTTCATCTGCCTCATTCTTGGATTTTAGAAGGTATACTACTGATACGTGTGCATTAAGGCGACTCAAAATATTACAATTAGATGATGTTTTCAATTACTGGATTTGGATCATCTTACAATTCAAGGTCGCAAAAGCCCAAATCTATGATTTACATTACATGGGAGTACGATTGAGGCCCAACATGAAGCAACAACATCAACAAAGGCGTGTAATGTGGCGTGCAAAGAGTAGCCCAAAGTTCTGTTTTGGGTAACGACGTTTTATTTGCTTTTGTTGTTTTATTTTAGCTTGTAATAAATCCTTGAGTGTACTCTTTAAGTTACTCACAAAGGCCAGCTTATTAGAGCATGTTTAGGAGAATAATAAGCTCATCATTTGCTGTTTGTAACAGCTCATTAATGAGGGGTTATGATTAGGCGTGAATTTAGGAGGTTTTGTAACTCCTTGGGGGCTGTTCAACTTGGACAATTTTTAGGGGCTTTTTGTCTTGTTTTGGTTGCTTTCTTGCTGCTCCTATTCACTATATATAGGAAGGCTAATGAGAAAAAAAATCAGAATTGTGTTGAAGATAAAAAAAAAAACTTGTGTTTAAGCATTTTAACTTTGAGTGTATCTCATGTTCAAGTGTACCCTTGTTGCTTTCAGTGTGTTCTTGAGCAATAAGCTTAGGGGAGGTTGAGTGGGTCTTGCCTCTGGCCTAAAACCCCAAAACATTGACTATGTTCTTGTGTTTTGGTTCTATCCTTGGTTTCGTGTGTTTTCAAGTGGTAAAGTGAGTGTTCTTGTTCCTATAAGTTTAGATTCATCATCCAATACTTTGGAGGGTGTTTTAGACTCACACCACCTGGTATCAGAGCTTTGGTATGGAGATCTTGAAGAAAAATCGCGTTTTGGTGGTAAAACAAAACGGGTAGAATACATTATATTTATCGTCTGACTTTGAAGGGCTTTTTCTTTGACTTCAAGAGTCCAAATTGGGTGATTATTTTTTAGATTCTGCATAAATGTTTGTCTAAAATTATCACAGAATTATTCAGATTGTTGTTAATTGTTTTGATATTCAACTGGGCACGTTTTCCGCAACTGCGCCAGAACGAAGAAAATCCGCCGTACTCAACTTCAACCGAAGATTTCTCCTTCGTCCGGAAAGCTTTTAACGAGTTCATTTTTTTTTACTCTGCTTAAACTTTCCTGAATTTTCATAATATGTTGACAGTCCTAAGGTATTTTACATTTTTGTTTAATTGTTTGAAGTTACGGGCATACTCACTCTTGTATTTGTAATAATCTAGCAAAATAGTGAAATCATGGCTGATGGGGATCTTATTAGGATGTTACAAGTTATCACTTAAAATTTAGAAAATTTGGAGAAAAAATCTGAAAAGAATGATGAGAAAAGTGAGGATGAGAAAAAAAGACAAGACAAAAGATATTCGGTCTAGTTTTCGTGGAATAAAAGAAGCAGTGAGAATTTGTCAACAACTAGTGCTCGATGCTTCTCCTCAAACCAGTATCACACAAGAAATTGAGGATGATTTTGGTTTTGTAGAGCATCCTATGGTAGAGAATATTGTTGTTGATCAAAGTCAAGAAAAAAACAAAAAAGAGGAGATAAAGGAAGATTTGGTAGTTCCTTCTTTAATGGTCGATGTTGATGCAGAGTCAACCAATGACTCTAGTGTTTGCAAGTTGCCAAATAAGGTTGTTGTGAGAGATTTTGATACTATTTTTGAACCCCCTCATGAATGGTTAGTTCACACTTTTGGAGTTCACAAGAGTCTTGGTGATAACGATTATGATTGTCAACTCGTGGCTCAAGATGATGTTTCGATACTTTCTTTTGACACCTTTTAGGGTTCCATGACGCAATGGACCTTATTCAATACAATTTTCATTTCTTTCGATAAATTTGTACTTTTGAGAATAAACCAAATTTTCTTGTTTTGGTTGCTTTCTTGCTCCTCCTATTCACTATATACAGGAAAGCTAAGGAGAAGAAAAAACAGATTTGTGTTGAAGATAAATAAACTTGTGTTTATGCATTTTAACTTTGAGTGTGTCTCAAGTTCAAGTGTACCCTTGTTGCTTTGAGTATGTTCTTGAGCTATAAGCTTAGGGGAGGTTGAGTGGGTCTTGCCTCTGGCCTAAAACCCCAAAACATTGACTATGTTCTTGTGTTTTGGTTCTATCCTTGGTTTCGTGTGTGTTCAAGTGTTAAAGTGAGTGTTCTTGTTCCCATAAGTTTAGATTCATCATCCAATACATTGGAGGGTGTTTTTAGACTCACATCAACTACAGTATAACGGGAAAAGTCATCTACAAAGGTTAAGTAATACTGCTTCCTTATCCGACTTTCATGGTTCTTAAAGTCCCCTAAGTTAGAATGAATTAGTTTAAGAATGTCAGATTGCCTATCAACTGATTTAATTGGAGAAGTTATGGATCAGGTTAAAGTTCTTTAGTCTTTTTGTGGAAGCTACATTCACATAACCTAATCTATAATGCCATATACCAATAGACTAGCTCAGCAATATAAGTAAAATAAGTAGTAGCATAATTATTCTTGAGTTCAGCAGTAGCATCCAAAGTCTATAGCCCCCATTACATGATCCCTTCCCCAGTAACTTCCCATTACGAGTAAAAACAAGTCTATCCCAATCAAAAAACAACTTCAAACTAGCCTTAATTAGCAAACAACTAGAAATCAAATTCCTATGCAATTCAGGAACATGAAGTACATCAGTAATAAGAGACATAAATTTTCTAGAAGTGAGTTTGAGAGTAATCTTCCCTTTGCCACTGACTTTTGCTGATTTAGTGTTACCATTAACACATTTCAACTTCCATCTTTTCATACTTATCGAACATAGCTGAGCTGGTGCAAATGTGCCTAGTTGCTCCTATGTCAACGATCCATTCAACAATATCTCCAGCAAGGTTGACCTCAGATATGACAACAACAATGGTTTCAGCTTCCTCTACCAAGTTTGCTTAGTTCTCTTTTTGTTCCAAGCAACTTTATGACTAGGCTTGCCGCATTTATGGCAGCTTCCTCTGAACTTGTAGTTCTGTACACCTCCTTGTGGTGTGAGGTTGTTGCTGCCCTTGTAAGGACTCTTTCCCTTGTGTTTGTTCCTGTCATAGTTGGAGTGTTTAGACTCCATAAGATTACCTTAAGAAAAATAAAATGACTACAATGTTTATCTTTAAGGCGTTTCTCTTCCTTAATTTTCAAATGGCTTACAAGTTATTCAAGAGTCAAGTCTCTCTTTTTGTGCATAAGCTGGCTCCTTCAACAGCAGTGTTAGTGTAAATGGTTTCATTGTCATGAACCTAGTCAATAATGTGTTTCTCATCATCTGTCATAAAGTTAAACCACTTACTAATGTAGTAGCGTTTGGTTCTAGCGTCATCAACTCCATTCTTCTTCTCTAGGGTATCCCAAATGTCCTTAGCATGGTTATAAGTCATGTAAATATCAAACAGTGCATTGGACATATAGTGAAGCAACATCCCCTTATAAGTTATGTCATCCATAGTAAATCTGCTCTCATAGGCTAGTTTTTCAGTCTAATCAGTGGGAACAACAGGATCTTCAAGAACGTATGCCACATCAATTTGTTTTAAGTAAAATCTAGCCCTGACAACCCAACGTTTATAATTTTTCCCTTCTAGAGACTTGATCATAGACATAAATATCAAGAATTGAGATACGAGAAGTTATGAAAACCGAATATCAAAAATCACCATTAAGATTGTTACAACTCAAGCGCAAGGAGACAAAGCATAAGAAAATTAGAACAATCTTACTTGTAGGGAGAAACTTAACAAGAGTTGAGATGGTTGTGACGTGGAGAGATCAACTGTCATTAATGGTGATTTCGCCACAGCACGGGTGTAAACTTTCTCCCAACGACACCCTCCAGGATTACCACATTGTCGCCCGATTGTGTGCACTCACAAGCAAATGGATGAAGTGACTTAATCCAGCTCGAATTTAGAGAACATTATTCTGGAGAGAAGATAACTGAAGGACGATAATTGTGTATGCTTCTCTAGCCAGAGAAGGAGGATTTAAATAGGCTAGAGAACCAAAAGGAAAGGTAAGGAAATAATCTAGGAGAAAAAGAAGGCATAATAGCTGCGACAATGTCGGTAAGAATTGATTTGCCGTTACAAACTGATTATGAGAATCCCGCAAAATCAAATCTCGAAAAAAGGTTATAAACTGGAACGGGTTATAAAATGAGCCACAGACCCACAATACACGCCCGCACCACGCTCGCCACGAACCCAGCCCGGCCCGCGCGCACGCGCGTGTGTGTTTTGTCAATCCTTCTTGCCTATTACTCAACAAAGCATAACAACTATGGTGATAAATAAACAAGGCAATGAGCTTGTAATCTTTCAATGTGGGACTTGGGCATTTCATGAACAAAGGAAAACAAGCAAGTATGCTTTAAAGATGTCTAACTTTGAGGCTTCATTTCCAATAGTTTCGATGTGGGCTGGTGTCACACACTGAGAAACTCTTTCATTGGTTGCGGGCGCAGGGCTAGTGAAGAGGGAGAGATGCTGGGAGTTGGAGTGCGGTGGTTTTGAAAGGTGGTGCGAATGGTGATAATTGGTGGTGTTGCATATGTTGTTGTAGGTGAAGGTTGGTGAATTGTGTGAGTTGTTATAGGGATGAGGGTGAGTTGCGTGTGTGCTAGAGAGTTTGTGTGGTGTTGGTAGGTTGTGAGATGGTGATGAAGTTGGTATGATGGGGCTGGCAAGCATGAAGAAGTTGATGGATGCGTGAGATAAGGGAGATGGGATGGAGGTGGTGAGATGGTGAAGGTGGGAGGTGGATGGTGCTTGGTTATGTTGTGAGCAGAGAATAAAATAGTATGAGTTGTTGTAGTTGGTGTGGTGTTGGATAAGAAAAAGGGTGGTGAACGATTAAATGAGAAGAAATGACGTTGATTTGCGTCTTACATCGGACCTTGAAGCTCGTATCTCGGGCCACAAACATCCACTTAAACACGAGAGAACAAACCACATGAAAAAAGAGGCGAATAAAATAAAAATAAAAATAAAAATAATAAAATTAAGACTAACTAAAAGGAAATATAAAAAGAAATCTTAATGACGGAGAGCTATGAAATCTTATTCTTTGACAATAGTGAGCCTACGACCTACAAGAAAGCTATGATGAGCCCCAACTCTAAAAAATTGTTAGAGTCCATGAAATCCGAAACGGGTCCATGATTGAAAATCAAGTGTGGCACATAGTTGATTTGCTTGAAGGGGTCACACCTATCGGATGGAAATGGGTTTTCAAGATAAAAACAACCAAAGTTGATTTGTTAAGCTCGAATGGTGGCGAAAGGTTAAAAATAAATTCACGGCTTTGACTATGATGAAACCTTTACACCAGTGACAATGCTCAAGTCGGTTAGGATTATTCTAACAATTGTCGTATATTATAATTACAAAATATGGCAAATGGATGTCGAAGCCACCATCGTAAATGGTATTTTGGAAGAAATTGTATATATATAGCATATCCTCAGGATTTTGTTGATCAGAAGAATACTGAAAGGTATGCAAGCTTAACAATTCCATTTATGGATTAAAACAGGCCTCCAGGAGTTGGAACATATGTTTTAATGAAGCAGTTAGTGAGTTCGGCTTTATCAAGAGTCATGTGTATACAAGAAGGTCAGTGGGAGTAACATTGCATTCCTAGTCATGTACGTTGATAACATACTACTTATTGGTAATAGCACTCCTATGTCGAAATCCATAGAGGTTTGGCTTAGGAAGTGCATCTTAATAAAGGACTTAGGTGAGACACATTATATTTTAGCATCAAGATCTAAAGGAGTAAATCTAAGAATATGATTGGAATTAGCAAAAGGACTTACATTGTTAGGGTGCTTGCTCGGTTCAATATGATGGACGCCAAAAGGGGTCATATACCCATGTCTCATCATATAGTTCTTAGCAAGACTTAATATGCTAAAAGAACTGATGTGGGTAACAAAATGAGTGAGATCTCATATGCATCGCTTATTCGATCCATCATGTATGCCATGATGTACTAGGCAAGCAGTGTCGTATGCACTAAGTGCAGCGAGCAAATACCAATCTATACAGGTGAGGCGCATTGGTGTGCATCCAAGAATATCCTTATGTACATGAAAACGAATAAGGATAAATTCATAGTCTATGGTGGAAGTATTGAATTGGTTGTTACGGGCTACGCTGATGTGAGCTTCCAGATAAACAAAGATGATTTCAGATCTCAATCTGGATATATATTTTGTCTTAATGGAGGAGCAGCAAACTTAAAAAGAGTGCTAAGCAAAGCCCATTGCATATTCTACAACTAAAGTCGAGTACTTAGTTACTCCAGAAGTAGCAAAGGAAGCTATTTGGATTCAAAATTTTGTAGGCGTACTTGGCGTTGTCCCCTCATCAAAAGGGACCAATAGACCATTATAGTGATAATAACGTTGTTATTGCTCAAGCTAAAGAGCCAAGGAGGCACCAGAAAGAAAACACGTACTAAATGATTTCGTAGATAGAACAGAAGTCAGAATTTGCAAGATTAGAACGGACAAGAATGTAGCAGATCTATTAACTAAACCTCTGCCTCGAGTGAAACACGATGCTCATGTCGCAGCAATGGGAATCAAGCACATTGGGGAGTGGCTTTGATTACCTTATATATTCAAAATATGTGATAAACTCGTTATTGTAAACAATTTGGTTAACCATTTACGTACATAAAATAAGTTTTTCATAAATTTATTTTAATGTAATTGTGGTTTAGTATTAAAAGATAAGTCCATTAATTTTGACAAATGTTCAAATGGGTTATCAAGAAAGTGAACTTAAATGTCAAAATTAAAGTTGTCCCTAATCAAGGTCATTGAATGGATGGATGAACAATGACCAATGAAGATTACCTTGCAAGTTGAGTTATAGTGTTGTTTATTGGACTAGTTGGACATTAGATGTCGTAAATCAATCGCATTATGACTCGTTTAGAACATGTATTGGATTGACCTATGAGATTACTTTAAAAGATTAACAATCTTAAACTTAAATCTCATTAAACTTATTTAGAACCCATTCCTCATACCTGAGTACTTTATGGTTACTTGTTTGAGAATTAGTTTGCTTTGATGTTGTCAAGCATCGCACCGTAAAAGGAAGATCATAACCACAACAATCGAGAAACTATGAATCATAGTAAGTATGTTTTAAGTACACAAGATGTAATTGTCCTCCCATAACATGGGACAAAACAGTAGTTTTTTTTAACAAGGCCTCTCGGAGAACTAGAGCTGTGAAATGCATGGCCGTGCTTAGATTGGATACCGGTACTTGACAGTTTAACTTAGAAATTTGAGATGTACTACTGAACCTAATAAGGACGACGATGAGTCTTACCTTATGTTGAGAAGAGTAAACACTGAGAGACAAAGGAATGAAAATGTACACTTGCCTAAAGGACATATGGGAGACTGAAGGAAATGTGTCCTTGAGCCAAGGTGCATTTGTCTAAATACTTGGTTCAAATTAATTAGCGAAGATAATTAATCCCGTAAGATCAAGTGATCGGAATGTCTAACTGGGGAACACTTCCGATTAGTGAGAATAATATTAATATTATACTCATTCCTTACTCTTGACTGAAACTATTGGGTCACACCATAAGCACAAAATGTAATAAAGAGACTAATAATTGGGTTGAAGGGCCAAATATGTCGTTCAGAATTGTTTAGATCAATACGTTGGACGTTGGAGTTCGACGTCACAAGTCCAAGCGTATGACCAATAGTGGCTGGAATGCCCAAATACCTCATTTAGGAGTTGTTTAATCGTACCATTGGCCCATGGCTATAACACCCCAATAATTCTTTCTATGTTAAAATATTTTTCCAATAAATAACAAATAATTACTTAAGCATTGCCGCCACGTGTGAAAATGTTTCGGTCTACTTAGAATTTTTTAGAGGAAAATTATAAAATATTTCAACCAAATAACTAAAAGTCTAACTAAAGGTCTAGCATCTTGGAAAAACATACCCACCAAACCAAGTCAAATCAACTGTCAACTCTAGAGTTTAAAATAATTTTTAAGAACATCAAAGCAAAATCCTAGGAAAAATCGACATGAATAATCCAAACTTTCACCAGTCTTCTCAAAATAATCCCAAACTTTGGATTATTTTTAGAATAATCTCAACTTTAGGGGGTACCTTCTCAAAATAATCCGAACTATTAATTTTCTATATACCTTCTCAGAATAGTTATATTCGCACTCCATGAATCATGATCTCCCACCAAAAGAAGAGTTATGACCTACTGATGCAAGTGACTTCTCGGCAAACAATACGTAGTAAACATGGGTTGTCATATAATCAATAAGGCATAAGCCATTATCAACATATAAAGTACGGAATCAGCAAAGTTGAGTACATAAAGTCTAATAATAAATAGAAATAAACACCCTAGCATGATACTACAGAATAAAATAAAAGTCATGCACTGCAGGCAAAATCAACAATACTAGAACAGAACATGACTCCAAAAAGGATTTAATTAATTAGGTTGAATACGCAATGAACGAGTTGTCCAAACCAAAACCAATCTTCTATAAGAAGAAGAGGCAACAGGCGCGACTAGGTGCTGCCAAAACCAATCGATATCGACAAAATTATATAAAAGAGAGACAGTTGATCAAGCGATCATCGAAAAGCCATGGGTTACCACTATGTACTCCAACTCTCGATGTTCAATACTCCAGATGTGCGCTAATCTATAGTTTTCTTACTCATTCTCTTTCACTTTAAGTGATTAATTGATTACACATTAACCAACAATCAAGACAAACACGCAACAACCACAAAAACACTTATAGAATATATTTTAGTTTTGATTTAAAAAAGTGATCACTGAATATACCAATTATATAATCCGCAACAACCACAAAAACACTTATAGAATATATTTTAGTTTTGATTTAAAAAAGTGATCACTGAATATACCAATTATATAATCGTTAGTCCTTTATAATCCAAATTGTTGAATAAAATCAGCAATAACTAATGTCACTATGATATACCTTTCCACTTACTCCATCATAAATCGGAGATCATGAAAGAATATATAATAAATAATAATATATGGAATATACTACTTTGAATAATTACAGGAATCCAACTTTACCTTACCATGGGTAATAAATATTAAACATGGATTAATATACTATTAAATCTAATAACCACCTTCACCAATCATAGATAATAAATAAACATGCTTAAATAAATAACCAAACGTCCTATATGATTGTATCAACAACCCATACAACCATATAAAAAATACTAATCACATGTTCTAACACAACAATCACGGAAACATAATATTTCGTTGCAAACAATCTCGCCTTCGAACTACCCAATTTCCTAAGCATGATACTAAGTTCCAAACCACTCTTAGTACATAATACTATATCCAAAACCCTTAGACATTCACGTACCTTGTATAAACTATTCGTTGTGCCTCCTTTGTGTGCACTAAAAGTACCTCAAGGAGTATTCTTCTCCTACAAGCTAAGTAATAGATAGATGAATATTAATCATCATTACAAAAATTCTAGCACACTTGAAATTATATAAAAGTTCCATAAAACCCTTAAAAAGCATTTCTTTAACATCAAAATTTCAACCTTTAAAACTACAAATATAGTTGTTTCGTCTACTTGTCCGACAAGTAAGCTATGGATTGAGCTTGCTTGTCCAGCAAGTAACTAATAGATCTTGAGGGTTCTTCAGTTGGAGACTTGTGCAATGATGACTGAACCAACTTAGTCCAAGCCTGAGCTTCGTTCCCGAACCTGCAAAAAGGGACCCACCCTGGAGGTTTGGGTGGTGGTTCCCCCTCCGAAGCTTAAGTCAGGTATCAGGAGTTGTAAGAGAAAAGTAGAGATAGAGAGAGAAAGTGAGAGAGCAGTTTTACAGAGTAACTTTGCACTGTTTGCATTGAATCCCTTTTCTCCTGATTTCTGGAGTATTTATAGTGATAGCACATTGACAGCTAACCTTAAAAACTGACCTACAATAGTGGCCTCTGATTGGTTGAGGAATCAAATCATGACACGTGGCAGACCATGACTGGTGGATGTTTATTAACCACTCTCCTTCAGCCATCTTGCACTGTTTGGGCTCTGACTGATGGGCCTGGATTTAAACCTTTTAACTAAGCTGAGTGCAGCCCAGAGATTCAAGGCTTTTCTCCTTTTTGACTAAGGTGACACGTGTACGGCTCTGATGAGCCCAAGTGTCTTCAAGAGAGCCGTAGATGTTAGACCACAACAATAGTAGTAAATTTTTTACTCTTTAAAAACTCATAAAAGCTTATAACTCAACACATTAATAACCCTAAAGTTAAACCTTTACATCTTAATTTTTAAAGTATTAATATTATAATCTATACCACACATATTATACTATTAAACTACTCTAAATATAAGCTTAATAATAATTTAAAATTAATATGAACTAAAACAATAATGACAATTGTATAATAAAATGGAAAAACAACAAAAGAAAAGAAAAAAAAATGGAGGGAGATAAGAAAGAAGTCGGCGGGAGGCACGATGATGTTGTGGCAGCAACATGGCTGGGCAGAGGCGGGAGGAAGGAGGAAATCGGCGAGGAGGAAGGAGGAAACTGGCGAGGAGGAAGAAGGAAGTCGGGTGAGGTAGAGGAAGAGGAGAGAAGACCGAAAAAGCGAGAGAGAAAAAGAGATAGGAACATTAGGGTTGTAAAATGTTTAATGAACGCCTAATTCCCTATTTATAGCTTTTGGATGTTTTAGTCAAACTAGGAACCCTAAAGTCCTTTCTAAAAACATTTAAATACTCTCATTTAAATTCTTTAATAACCTTTGGCTCAATAAAGTTAAAACATGTCAATTTAAAATAGTTAACCTTCAAATAATTAAATAAGATCCTCCTTAAATGAAATTTAAATATATTTCTAGGAAAAATGGTAAAAAAGAAGTCAACCTTTGGCAGTATACACAAAATAAGACAGACTTTTGATTAACTCGGAATAATCCAAGCTTATGGGCGTATTCGCTTATAATATGCTCATGTAACTGAACAATGGGTAGTTAATTATTTTAATTTGTTTTCCTTTTGTCTACCCATCCCCTCTTTCCCCACCACTACCAACACTTAGGAAACCTTCCATTTTATTTATCCTCCTTACCACCTCCAATTTTACCCCTTCCCTCCTCCTGGTCCGAGCAACCCCCCTCAGTTCTTCTCCTATTCGAAGTTCGAACCCACGCACCACCATCATTGTATCAAATTAGCCTATAGCCTCCGCTGTCCACCCTACCGAGATTCCTTCCCTACGTTAGCGGCACCAATCTGCTGTACTTAACCTAATTTTCCAGCCTCGAACTGCACCAGCCCCGCCACCACTTATCGCCGACCAAACCACCTTCGCTTTACTACTTTCTTTCTTTTTTGGAATAATTGATTCTAATAATACAACCTTTCACCGATTAATTTTTAATAAACCAACCTTTTAATTATTCCTAAATAATGTAACCTTTATACCCTATTTACTTCTAGTGAGTCAAAATGACTTAACAACGTCTAAAACATTAACTTTTTACCATAGAAGCAGGGGCATGGAGGCAAGGGAAGGGAAGAATGGATGAGCTGGGAAATGTGGCTTATCAAACAAACTGATTATCAATACGTGAAAACACATCTAAAGCAAATATCCCAAAAGGTTGCATTATTCAAGAATAATTAAAAGGTTGACTTATTAAAAATTAATCGGTGAAAAGTTGTATTATTAGAATCAATTATTCCTTCTTTTTTTTTCTTTTTCTTATTCTTATTCTTCCTTCCCCATACTAGTCTCCCTTACACCCTACCCTTTCACGTCTTCTTCTCCATTCACCATAACGTGAACCTTCGTTCTTCATCATCGGTGCACCACACTGTATCTCCAGCACCGACCACCACGTCTTTGCACCTCCTCATCTTCTCAGTTTTCTATCTTCCCTTTTACCTCCATATTCTCTCTCCTTCCCACCACCACTGTTCAATTTCCTGGTACGGAGGTAGAGATCAGAATATGTCAGCCATGGATGAAGCTTAGTTGAGAAAGAGTTATGAGAGAAGAGAGAGAAGCTAATATTATTTCTGGATGAAAGAAGAAGGGATTACATTGTAATATTTGTTACAAGTACAAAATAAAGCATGTGCTAATCTATTTATAGCATTACTAAACTAGACTAATAATACTAACAAACTAAGCTAACAATAGCTATACTAACTAAGTTAACTCATAACCATAACTCCAACACCCCCCTCAAACTGGAAATGGTTGCAATTGCAAGCATTTACAGTTTGAACTAATGGAGTGAACAAGCATAGCTGCGAACTATGCTGCTTCTCATATATTGCTTCATGGAGCAATAGTCTACGACAGGTTGTACAACGCTAATCAGCAGTAGCAACAGCAAAAAAGAGCACAGAACGAACAGCTAGCCGAATATCAGCATCATCCATGGCAATTATGGCGTTGTTTCCACTTAATCCAAGCAAGAACTTTCCAAATTCAATGATGTGATTACACCCACTATCCCAAGAGGATTCTAAACCTCTAGCATTGCATGATCTGGATGCTCTAAAGGAATAAATAAATCAGCTAAAACACTGATTGCGAGAAATCATTAGCAAATTTATCCAAACTGCTTTCAACCTTGGAGAAGTGTACACCCTACCAAAAAAAAAATTACAAGCTGCTAGTGCTAACAAGTATCCAACACCATAACCTCAAAGCCTGACCCCCTCCCCGCAAACTTGGAAGGATAAAATTGGACATTCCAAGCTTGAAGGGCCATGACAACTAGTGTCATTCTGTTAGACAATAACCAATACTTTTCAAGCCCACAGATCATTAGAATACCTTGTATGCCCAATTATGCCTACTGAGTGGAAACTGAACCCAAGCTGTTGTACTAGCTATACTTTAGCAAGTCCCCAAGAAAACCAAAATACCTTCTACCAACAAAATAAAAAACATACCAACAACCACAAATTTGCAAGGGATCCATGCTTATCTCATCAAGAGAAACTAGAGTGACAATTGCAATAGCAGCAATTACAACAGCAATGGCTCCACAACAACACCAATATCAAAAATATATGAACCCAGAGCAATACCAACAAACCCATCACCACAAGTAAACAACTACCCAACACCTTAGCTCAACACTAATATTTCATCATAACAACAATCTTTGTGTCCAACCAAGCACATAAAAATACAACATCAACTGAATTTAGTGGATTTTAAATGTGATCATTTTGTATCTTCGAGAAGAAAGATGACATGAATTGTGTTTAAGGATTTGAAAAAACAAAACAGATTAGAAAGTGAGAAATTGAGCTATGAAAAAGAGCTAAAAAGTAGGTAGAAAAGAGAGTATCAAAGAGAATTTGAGTTTGATCTCTTTTGGGTCTTTCAAAAAACAACAACTTGGGTGTAAAAATGACCAACTTTAGGTCTGAAAAAATGACCAACTACGGGTCAAAACAATCGAAGAAAATATCAAAATATCAAAGAACCTTAATGGGAATGAAATGGACCTCAATGGGTCATAACAAAGGTGTCATTATGGGCTCAAAATATGATCTCGAAGGATCATGAAAACGACCATCTATTAGGTCAAAGAAAACTGATCTCAATAGATCATCAAAGAAGACCTCTAATGGGTCACAACAAAGATCACTAAGGATCACAACAAAGACCTCTAATGGGTCGAAATAATGAAGCATAGAAGGGCCAAAAACATACCTCTATGGGCGTAAAACAAAGGATATAACTACTATGGGTCACAAGATAGACCATCTATGGGTTGGAGGTTAAAGTCATAAGAGTATCAAATTTATAACCCAACAAAGTAGGCTTTGAGCAAAAGAGATCACAATGGATCTTTGAACAAAACAGAGAAATGATTACTCAACAGGGTTCACAGAGAAAATTAAGAGAAATAATTAAGTAGATAAACTGAATTCAGATTATCAAAAGAAGAATTTCAGAGGAGAAGATATTGTAGTAAGGAAAGAAAATGAGGCTCGGAGAAATGAATCACTGTGAAAGTGAATTAATCAAATGCACCAAACATCATTATCAAGGTGTCGACTCATGAACAAAGAGCAAGAAACTGCAAATCCAAAATTCACCACAACTAATCCTCAATAAGACCATCATCAACCACAACAACTATTCCATCCAAAAAAATAAACAACATCCTAATTGCCCATTCATCCTCCAAATTGCGACAAAAACAATCAAGAAAATCAAGAGCCATACCCAATTGAGATAGCAAATCAGTCCAAATTTGCAGTAAAAACTGAATTTCCTCCTTAAACTCTTTATGGCGAAAGTGGAAACTCCTCAGCTTACTAACAGTGGAAAATTTCGCAGTGCAACCTAATGGATCGAACTCATACAAAAAACCGAATCTTTGAAAAATCTTCCCCAATGAGAAACTGAATATATGACTCCATTAAGCCAAACGCTTGTAACACCATATCTCCAAATATTACTCAGAATAATTGTAAACCCAGAAATCCAGTTGAGAAGATCGAAGAATTGAGCCAACGTCTTCCAGAAGAATCGCCAAGAAAACGCAAATAGAAAAATGAAAACCAAGAAATTCATAAACTCAATTTGAGGTTGTCGTGGTCTGGAAATTCAAGAATACCCAACTCAACAGTTCGCAAGAAGATCTTCAAGCAATTTGATTAGAATTATGTGCAAGAAGCATTTCGATCAATATGAAGGAAATCAGGGCACGATTTGCACAAAGAATTTCGAAGAATTCAGAACAATAAAATGTTGGAGATTAACGAAACCCTAGAAATTAGGGAAAACCCTCAAGAATCGATAAATTGTTCGATTTAAGGTTTATATGAGACAATTTAGAAGTAGATCCGAAAAATTGAAACAATGAGTGGCCGAAATTAAGCCTGATTCGAGAGAAATTGATCAAAACTTCGATGGGAAAATTTTTAGGGAAACTGAGAAAATGAGATGAAATTTGTGGGATTTTGAAGAGAAATTTGCGGAAGAAATTGAGCTAGGATTCGTCCCGCTCTGGTACCATGTTAAATTTCATGTTTAAGGAGGTAGAAAATGGTGCATGTCAGTCATGGATGAAGCTTAGTTGAGAAAGAGTTATGAGGGAAGAGATAGAAGGTAATATTAGCAGCAAGCAGCACGAGCGACCACCAGTAGCAACACCACTGGCATTCAACACACGCCGGAAAGAAGAAGAAAACGGCGGTAAAACAACAGCAGCAGCAAGAGGAAAGAGGGAGGCGCGAGGAGAGATAGGAAGCAGGGCGATGTTGGTGGCTCACCTGAACACCGACAATAGCAGCGAGGATGGCCGGCGCGACGCAAGAGTGAGGAAGAGAGGTGCGGGCGAGGCAGAGAAAATTGGGGTTTTGAGATTTTGGGTTCTGCTTTTCAAAGGCCTAGAATCGGAATTGAGATTTTAATTGAAGAGGTTGAAAAATTCCTCTTGGCCTCATCAGATGAAGGCACGAAGGGAGAAAGGAAGGTGGAGCTGGCTTCACTACAGCTAAGCGCGAAGAGGGGGAAAAGAAGAAAGGCGTGGGGAAGAGAGAAAATGAGGGAAGGGGTTCCTCTTTTTTGCACTATAAAACTTAACCCAAATAGACTTATTTCATTACAACATGAAATAGGATCAACACTATAACTTAAGAAAATTGATTTAGTATAATATTATAACTTAGGATTAAATATTATAATATAATATACAAATATAATTAATTAAACACAAAACTATTTGTACTTATTCCAAATATATAACAGAATAACGAAGCTAATAAAATAATTAACCTATGATTAAACGCAAATAAAAATATTAGTTGCTACGCATAAATAAAATATAATATCGGCGTCAATAAAATAATGAAATATTTAGTGACGATAAAAGTTAAAATTCACATCTTAACTCAAATAAAATAAGAACATTTGATTCATAATTAACTTAAAAAATATAATTATCATTTAATAATCGATTAAAAAATTGGGCTATTACACATGAGATTGCTTTTGTCTGTCTTCACGCCAGAGGCGAGATTTTTCATATGGCCTACTCTGGACCCTCCACCTTAAATGCCCTATAAAGTACTTGGCATATTTTGGGGCTCTATGAGCAAGATCGGGTCAACATGCTTATTTTTCACTTGAAGATAGGGTTGTTCATTAGCCAAGCGGGTCAAAATAAATGATGCAACAAATGTATCGTCTGGAACCTAGTATCACTTAAAGGTCTCTAAATAGGTAAGGTGAATATCCATCTTTATTAAAAACTGACTCAGGGATTCTTGTGAGTGTATTTTGAGGTATCCAAGGTTTGATTACACATGCAAGGTGTTCTGAACCATAGTCTCCATATCTGAGATAAAAGAAAGGATGGAAAGTAGTAGCTAAGTAACTAATTCTAGTATGAAATGAAAGAAAACATTACATAACAACTCAAGCAAGATTTAAACCTTTGATTTACATTCATAGCAAGTATACTCTTGCTCGTAAAATTACAATGCACTTTTCATACATTTAAGCATCAATGAACATACTGAAACATTCCCATAATCCACGACTTAAAACTTCCTTAATTTCTTCCTTTATGACCACTCGGGTCTGAATTGCTTACTATGGATGTCTCGTATCCTTCAACTTAAAGGCACTTTGAAAATCACGACCAGAAGCTAGTCGGATTACTTACTATAATTAACAATTGATGACTCGCACTTAAGACACTTATAATACTTTGGTGCACATAACATTTTCTTATCATGATGTACCCTTTTTATCTACCCCTTTTTGTAATTATGGTTATGTAAATAGTAAAAGTTATATGGAAACTTTTGGAAACATGGAAGAATATTTGGCTCTAAAACTAATATTATAACACCCCAAATTCACTTTACTAAAATTGAATCTAAGAGCATACCACCATGGTGAAATGCAAGGCTTTTGGAATTGTTAAAAAAAAATATCTTGAATTATTTTTATTAAAATTTAACATATGCAACAGAAATAAACTAAGTCATCATAAATCCTTTATTACAGATTGGAGGCATATTGCCCAAAAAAAATTATTTAAAAACATTATCTATGATGTCCATTAAAGTTTAGAAATCTATGAACTAGACTAATCTAGTGTGAAACCAACCCATGCATGCTTGTCATGAATTACATATAGGACAAGTCTGCTCACCATTCAACATAAGGTTGAAATGGGTTGTTGTGAAATCAAAGTAAATTGACCAACAACAACAAAATACACATCAGCAAAAGTTGAGTATAAACATAATAAAAAAAAGGAAAGATCCGAATCGTGATAATGAAACAAAAATGTTGAATCACCTAGGTTTTGAATGGTGACAAACAGCTACAGGGAACAGGTGTTTATGAGCTGTTAGGAAACAGCTGAGAAACTAACTGTTCCAAGACTATTTGTTATGCTATGTTTCTTGTGTAGCAAACAGGTTTATTACAAGACTTAAAACTAGGAGATTCTCTCGAAGATGTTCAAGGAAAAGACAAGTATTGAATAGTTGATTCAAGGGAAGCTTCAAGAATTAAAGTACATGAAAATAATATAGGATCTTTCATTTGATTCAGCATTGGTCTTCTTGTAATATATCATATGATATTCTTAGAGAAATTGTTTGTGTTGTTCCTAGTGTGAAACAAAAGGGTTTTGAATATGGGAACCAGTTGGTTACATATTCAGAATACTACTAGGCAGGGTAACAGGTCTAGGTACCGATTACTTTGTAGGGTGATTGTGCTGGTTGTTTAGAAAATATTTTTGGAAAAATATTTTCTCAAAATACTTTCCATTAGAAAAGACTACCAGCCTTTACAATCTTTATTCAGTATTCTCTTGCCTTAAAGCGTGTGAATATCTTAGATAATATATTTCCTTAAGGAAATATATTGCTCAAGATATAATTTCCATAACTTAAGATTATCATATCTTTGATATCTTGATTTAAGGCACGCTCAGAGGTTATACCTTAGTCTATAAATATTGAATGATGATTCTACATCACCCTTGATGCTCTTCCAAATTTTATTGAGTAATTTTGAGAGCTTTCACAGAGAACAACTGAACAATTTCCTAAAATAGTGTACGCATTTCATAGAGCTTTATATTACTCGTTTATTTGCTTTGTAAGAAAGCAGAATTTAAGAGAAACTTATTGTAGTACATCTCTAACAGAGGGGTTAGAGGTTGGGTAGCGTTTGTGACTTCATTCGCTAGTGCTTGTAAGTTAAGAGCGAAGCAACACACTAGAGTTAGTGTAGGGTGTGCTGTTTCCCTAGAGTAACGGAACAGGAGTGTGCGAGAGTATTCTTATTTTTCATAGTTGATTAATAAGAAAACTAGTGTAGAAGGACGTAGACACTTGTTTGGTTGAACCTCGTTAAATTTGGTGTGTTCTTTATTATTTTTAAGTTCTAATGATTCCGTTGTCAGGATCCAGCCAAACTGGTTCCTCCTTAAATCGAAAGAATTTGAATTTAGCACCAATTCTCCTAAGTACTCAATTCACCCCCCTTTTGAGTACTTGTAAACCTTCAATTGATATCAGAGCGCGTTCTTCTTAATAGGGTAACAGCTAGAGAAGTTGATCATGAGTACTCAAGAAATGAACGCTTTGGGTTATGACAACAATACCTTAAAAATTCAATGGGAAAAGCTATGCTTGGTGGAACAATAGATTGAGGAATATCTTCATTGGCATTGACTGTGAGTGTTGGTTAGTTGTCAAAAATTGACTAATAGAGATCACCAAGGATGTTAATTGTACCCCGGTTACGAAGAAGGAGATCACGTATACATATACTAATTACAAGAAGTTGGAGAAGAATGCCAAAGCCATGTCCATACTGCAACAGGCCGTTGGAGAGAATGTGACAAACAAAATCTCTGCTTGCATTTCCGCTAAGGAAATCTGAGATACCCTCGACCTTGCATATGAGGGAAGCAGTGACGTAAAGAGCTCTAAAATTGATGTACTCATGACTAAATAAAAAGCTTTTAACATGAACAAGGATGAAAAAATAAATAATTGATTTGCTAGATTTATGACTATATTAAATGTTTTTAAATCTCTTAGCAAAAGTTTCTCCGATAAGGATTTGGTTAGGGAAAATTATGAAGATTGATAGATGTATGGACGGCCAAGGTAACAACTATCTATGAAGCAAAAGATCACACATCACTGAGTTTTGAACAGCTGATTGGTTCCCTTATGACCCATGAGATGCTGGTTGAGTCTAAGAGTTATAAGGGATGAATCCGAGGTGTTTCTTTGAAGGGAACATTTGAAGAAGAAGAAGAAGATGTCATAGCAATGATGGCTAAATGATTTGAAAAGACACTAAGCATAATCAAAATAATAAGAATCATTCCTAGACATGATACTACGAGAGTATTACATTTCATTACTCTTATAATTTACTTGGCAACGAACGGGCACCATAATCTTTCTAGAAGTATACGGTCTATTTAATCTTTAATAGACTACTTGGTCTATTAGATGGAATATAAATGCGGTTTCGTTCCGCTTCACACCCATCACCTTAGTATGCATACCCCCAAGATCGTACATAACCTTCCGCCTACTTGAGTTATCAAAATTTATAAGGACTCTACTATCGTCACAGTAGGCCATCGTAGGAGTGTAGAACATGTCCCACACTCCCCCCCATTGTTCATTACTTGTAGGGAGTCCGACTACAAGTTTATCGACAATTATCCTTCTTAGTGATACTCATTCATACAACATTAAGCATATGATTATTTAATTTCCCTTCTTAGGTACATTGCCTAATTCTTTAGTTTAGGTAACCTCTTGTAACATCCTTGCTACAACAACAAATCATAAGATTACAATCCAATTCTTATTTCATGCTTGTGATACGATGGAATTACGCATTCCAATAATAATTCATTCCAATTCACAAGTCATACAACAATGAAATACATACAGATTTCAAATCGATTTCATGTTACCAAGCAATCTCATCAATCATAACCATACAATAGTTCCCTATCATGATTCTAGGTTCCAATGAAAGAATTCATAACTTAAACGTGATACTAACGCATCTAATTGAACTAGTACGCGTACGAACCTTGTAACGGAGAATTTTCGCTGACTACTTAATTGTTCCGCTTATGAAATTGGGACCTAATCAAATAATAAAAGTATTTCAGTGCCTAGTCCTTTGATATTATTAATAAAAAAAGAGTTTTTTGTCAGAAACAACCTTTTAAAACCACTTTTTTGCGTAAAACAACCTTTTAAAAGTTTTTTTGCAACTTACAACCTTTTTTGAAACTTTTTTGCGAGATGAAACCTAAAACTAATTTTTTTTGCGAAATAACCTTTTCTGGAATTCCGTCATTGATCGTTAAATTTTGTGCGTTGACCGTCAGTTGCACCCTCCAATCTCTCTCCTCACTCCATCTTCCTCCTTGAACATCAAACCCAGCCACCACTCTCCTTCATCCTCCTTGCAACCACCACGCAAACCACCACTCTCCTTCCCCCCTTTCCCAAAATCACCACCCCCACCACCCCAACCTCCACTTTCCTTCCTCCTCCCTGAAATTTCCACCGCTCAACCAGCCCCTCCCACCTCCTCCCAAAATCAAAGTTGCTCTCCTCCCCGTACTGCTGCCTCGCCGGCGTCCCAAGCTCGCCGGAGCTGCGCCTACCTCCCTTGCGCGGTGCTGCTCCTGTTGTGCTTCGTTCCCCTGCTCGGTCTTCTCACTCCTCTTCGTGGTGGTAGTGTTGGGTCTTCTCACTCCTCTTCTTTCCCCTGCTTCTGTGCTTTTTTACGATTTTGGGGAAGGTTGAGCGGTGGAAATTTCGGGGAGGAGGAAGGAAAGTGGAGGTTGGGGTGGTGATTTCGGGAAAGGGGGGAAGAAAGTGGTGGTTTGCGTGGTGGTTGCAAGGAGGATGAAGGAGAGTGGTGGCTGGGGTTGGTGTTCAGGGAGGGAGATGGAGTGAGGAGAGAGATGGGGGATGCAACTGACGGTCAACGCACAAACTTTAACGGTCAATGACGGAATTCCAGAAAAGGTTTCATTTCGCAAAAAAAATTAGTTTTAGGTTTCATCTCGCAAAAAAGTTTCAAAAAAGGTTGTAAGTTGCAAAAAAACTTTTAAAAGGTTGTTTTTCGCAAAAAAGTGGTTTTAAAAGGTTGTTTCTGACAAAAAACTCATAAAAAAACAGCTTATCTAACTATGTAAAACATAGTGTTTTGAATAATAAAAATAACCAATCTTGTTGTTTAAACTTTATTTTCATGAACTTTATTGAAACTAACATATTTAGGAACTAATAATAAAGTGTTTGCAAATCTGATTTTTTTAACTTATATTATACTTGTTCATAACAACAAAAACCTAAACTAATATATGTAAGTATTATAAAATTAGAGTTGAGAAATTAAATCATCCTAAGAACTAATAGTATAATCATAAATCTTATTTCTTTTAACTTATAATATGCTTTGTTTACAACAACGAAACTTAAACAATTATATATACAAGTATTATAAAAATCAAATTTGAGAAATAAAATTTTCATAAGAACTAAAATTATAATTCTAAATCTGATTTCTTTTACTTATTCTCTACTTTACTTATAATCACAAAACATAATCAAAGATACATAAGAATAACAAAACAGATTTTACAATGTAATTTAAAGTAGAAAAGAAGAGGAGTTTTTTTTTTTAGTATACCGGATTGTGCACCACCAACGATCACCAACCGCTGGCAGACGCGCGACCACCACCCGCGACTGAACCACCAGCGAGCCACTCGAACCTCCACACTCGAGCACCTCCACACACGAACCCGAGTCCACGCGACCTCCGGCATAAAATTTCGGCCGGCGTAGAGGAGGGCAGAATAGCACAGGAGAGAGAGGAGAGGAGAAAGAAGATTTCTTGGAAGAGGAGAGGAGAAATAACATGGAAGAGGATAAGAGAGAAAGGAGAGCGAAAATCTCTTGGGTAAAAAAAAAGGTTGACTTGAAGTAATGAATAGGGTTTTACTTTTTTTTTCTTTTTTTTCTTATTTATAGGATGACAAACCTAGGTTTAATAGAATTTGTTTTCCAAATCAAATTCCTATTTCTTTGTTTTTTTATTTGGAAAACAAAACAAAATCGAATTATAGTATAATTAGGTACAAAAAGTAGGTTATATAGTTAAATTATAACTGTAGGCTTACTCAAACTTTATGAATCTGTGAATAATATTATTCGTTTAATAAAAATACTTTCAACCTTATTCTTTATATTACGGAGTATTACAATAAACATCTCCATACGTTTTTTCATTAATTTACAAATAATTATACAAATCTTCAATCTTAATCTTCACCATGATGCTACTTGATCTTCATCATCTTGGAAGGGCTTTGGAATTAGACTTTATTACATAATTTTATGAAAAATTAGAGATAAATGAAAATCTTTGAATAAAAAGATTTTATGATGATTTTTATGATCTTTTTTAGGTAATGAAAATGAGTCATTTTAAAACAAACTTAAAACTTATGTAAACTCAAAGATTTTTCATTATCTTTTTCATGTGAATCAATTTTTTCCATTGTTTGTTCTGCCGCTCACTTGAAAATTCAATAACTTGTTTAATAAAGCATAAAATTTGATACATGATACACCTATGAGAAGATATACAAGTTCTTTATGTTGTGTCAAAATTTGACATCTTATCAGTAATGACTCAAATTTTTAAGATTTATACCAAAAGGGGTCAAAATAGGACCTTAATTAAAAAATTTGCTTAAAACTCATCTTAACGATATGACTTTGCTTTAAAATTTTGCATGAGCATTCTAGACATATTTAAGGACTATAATGGAAAGTTTTATGACAATTGAACATCATTAAAATGCTTTTTCATTTGATTTATGGACTGAAGATAAAAAAAACAGTGTTCTAAGATGTAGTGATTCTCATTAACGTTTTTGTAAAAATGATATAAAATTGTACAAAACTAACATTACAATCATTTTTATGTGGTTGGAAAATCTACTGATGTCTACTTCATTTTTGCTTCGTTTAGTTTTGGCCAAATGACAATCCTATGACCTATTTATATAATGCCGACGAAAAAATATTTATGCACAATTCAAGTTGAAACTTTATGAAAAGTGATTTTTTGGTGATTAACAACAACTTGATTAAGAAAACACGTTTCTTATTACTAATCATATATTTCCTTAGAGTCTCCCCGATAGAGTTGACTATCTAGGTGGGTAATTTCTAGGTTGGGAACCCATTGGGATTTCCTCATACCTAATTCGCTCTAAAGTTTAAAAAATTAAGAAGAAGAAACAAGAAAGAAGTTAGTAATCGATTAAGAAGATAATTAAATATGAAAAAGAACAAGAATTTACCTTTCAAGATGATCAATGATGCAACTCCTTTGCAAATATTTCTTTTTTTTATCTTCCTAATTTTTGTAAATGGTCTTCTAAGTTAGAACTCTTTTTTTTGGTGTTTTGATGAAATTATTTTACTTACTTACTTCAGATTGCTTTCTAATTGATCTTTTTTCCACTCAATTTTTTAATGCCTAATGCTTCTTTTATTGATCTTTTCCTCTTATGCTCTCTTTAACTTCTTTCTAACTCCCTCTTTTTGTCCCCCTAATGAAGTCTTTTGGAGGGGTATTTATATTGGAGGGTGAATGGTGAATTAGGGTTTACAAAAGGGTAGAAAATGTAAAAAAAATCTAATTTTCTTTCATCCTACATCACTTTATTCTTATGGGAAAGCCAAATATTCTTATTCACTTTTGATTTTATTTTTCTTTTACATTAAGGAAAAAATATGATTTTTTCAGCATTTTATTCTCCCCTACATGTACCTTAGATATGCCCTAATTCAAGATTTTCGTCGGAAAAAACTGCATGGGGAATTTTTGGGCTCGTTGCGCACGTGATGCGTTAGACGCATCATCGATGCGTGGCACGCATCAGCTATGCGTTTTGGCGCACCAAGAGTATTAACCGAAAAAAGCGAATACTTAGCCCATCTAATCAACTTATAAAATAAGATTTTGATGCTTATTCTTATTCCTATTCCTTAACTCATTGATGAATGGACATTATTGGTGGTTAAAGAATATATTATTATTCTCTATCCTATGGAAAACCGAAAGTGATTGGTGGATAATAATTTGATCACCAAGAAAACTGACTTATACCAATTTTGAGGAATGTGACTAAATTTTTTGGCAATTACGCATGACTTATTTGCCGCTTTTCGGGTAATTAAACTTTATACGTTTAACGCATACTTAACATATTAACAAAAGGAGCATGGATTTACGACAAAAGGGTATATCGTTTAACAAAATCCATTATTGTAAATTTGCAATTATTGATTATGACTTCCAAAATCATAATCGTATAAACAAAAATTCATGGCTTAAAGATAAAAAATATACGATTAAGGAAAAGACGAAAAATCACGTGCCGAGCCAAAGCTTGCGCTCCAAAAAAAAACTTGCGCTCCACGATGGAGCTTGCCTCCATCAGGAAGCACGAGCTCTGTGTTGCGTGGTGATTTTCCATTGTTTGTCTTATTAGCTTTTCCTGCTGAGTATTCATCATTCGCCTATATTGAAGGTCTTGTCTTTGCTCTTATTAAAAAAAAATCAACCATTCGCCTATATCGAAGTTCTTGTCTTTGCTCTTATTAAAAAAAAAAGCATATTTTTTGTTTTTTTAAAAAATTCGCTTTTTAATTATTAATCGTCACAGGGGATCAAATTTTGGTGTCTACAACAGACAAAATTGCTTTCCCCACATGTTATCAGGAAGTCCAGAACTAATCAACATGGCATTCATCATATTCTTAAGGGTTATATTATTCCTTTCAGCTTTACCATTCTTTTCGGGGATGTAGTGAGCTCATCGATAATCCCATTTTGTTAATAGAAGGTCTTAAGCGAAGTAGGGTCTTACTCTCCTTCACTATCACTAATAAGAGTCTTGATTTTTTTGTCCAATTGGTTTTTAACTTCAGCTTTGACTTTAAAAATATTTCATCTGCCTCGTTCTTGGATTTCAGAAGGTATACTTCTGATACATGTGCGTTAAGGCGACTCAAAATATTACAATTAGATGATCTTTTCTATTACTGGATTTAGATCATCTTATAATTCAAAGTCGTAAAAGCCCAAATTTATTATTTATATTACATGGGAGTACGATTGAAGCCCAACATGAAGCAACAACATCAACAAAGGCGTCTAATGTGGCGTGCAAAGAGTAGCCCAAAGTTCTATTTTGGGCAATGATGTTTTATTTGCTTTTGTTGTTTTATTTTAGCTTGTAATAAAGCCTCGAGTGTACTCTTAAAGTTACTCACAAAGGACAGCTGATTAGAGCATGTTTAGGAGGATAATTAGCTCTTCATTTGCTATTTGTAATAGCTCATTAATGAGGGGTTATGATTAGGCGTGAATTTAGGAGGTTTTGTAACTCATTGGGGGCTGTTCAACTTGGACAATTTTGAGGGGTTTTTTATCTTGTTTTGGTTGCTTTTTCGCTGCTCTTATTCACTATATAAAGGAAAGCTAATGAGAAGAAAAATCAGATTTGTGTTGAAGAAAAAAAAAACCTTGTGTTTATTCATTTTAACTTTGCGTGTGTCTCAAGTTCAAGTGTACCCTTGTTTCTTTGAGTGTGTTCTTGAGCAATAAGCTTAGAGGAGGTTGAGTGGGTCTTGCCTCTGGCCTAAAACCCCAAAACATTGAGTGTGTTTTTGTGTTTTGGTACCATCCTTGGTTTCGTGTGTTTTCAAGTGTTAAAGTGAGTGTTCTTGTTCCTATAAGTTTAGATTCATCATCCAATACTTTGGAGGGTGTTTTAGACTCACACCATCTGGTATCAGAGCTTTGGCATGGAGATCTTGAAGAAAAATCGCGTTTTTGTGGTAAAACAAAACGGGCAGAATACATCATATTTATCGTCTGACTTTGAAGGGCTTTTTCTTGGCCTTCAAGAGTCCAAATTGGGTGATTCTTTTTTAGATTCTGCATAAATTTTTGTCTAAAATTCTCACAGAAGTATTTAGATTTTTGTTAATTGTTTTGATATTAAACTGGGCACGTTTTCCGCAACTGCGCTAGAACGAAGAAAATCCAGCGCACTCAACTTCACGAAGATTTCTCCTTCGTCCGGAAAGCTTTTAACGAGTTTCTTTTTTTTTTTTACTCTGCTTAAACTTTCCTTAATTTTCATAATATGTTGACAGTCTCGAGGTATTTTACATTTTTGTTCAATTGTTTGAAGTTACGGCCAGACTCACTCTTGTATTTGTAATAATCTAGCAAAATAGTGAAATCATGGCTGATGGGGATCTTGTTAGGATGTTACAAGTTATCACTTAAAATTTAGAAAATTTGGAGAAAAAATCAGAAAAGAATGATGAGAAAAATGGACAAGACAAAAGATGGGATGCGATAGCCGAAATGGCTTTGCAAGTAAATAGAAAACATAATTTCCCAAAAATAATGAGACTCCAATCCTTAGGCAGCCTATAGATATTCGGTCTATTTTTCGTGAAATAAAAGAAGCAGTGAGAATTTGTCAACAACTAGTGCTCGATGCTTCTCCTCAAACCAGTATCACACAAGAAATTAAGGATGATTCTGGTTTTGTAGAGCATCCTATGGTAGAGAATATTGTTGTTGATCAAAGTCAAGAAAAAACAAAAAAGAGGAGATAAAGGAAGATTTGGTGGTTCCTCCTTTAATGGCCGATGTTGATGCAGAGTCAACCAATGACTCTAGTGTTTGCAAGTTGCCAAATAAGGTTGTTGTGAGAGATTTTGATACTATTTTTGAACCCCCTCAGGAATGGTTAGTTCACACTTTTGGGGTTCACAAGAATCTTGGTGATAACGATTATGATTGTCAACTCGAGGCTCAAGATGATGTTTCGGTACCTTCTTTTGACACCTTTTAGGGTTCCATGACGCAATGGACCTTATTCAAAACAATTTTTATTTCTTTCGATGAATTTGCACTTTTGAGAATTGGCCAAATTCGTGGTCGAATTTATTTCAAAGAAGAGAGAATGATACATGTGCATTAAGGCGACTCAAAATATTACAATTAGATGATGTTTTCAATTACTGGATTTGGATCATCTTACAATTCAAGGTCGCAAAAGCCCCAATCTATTATATATATTACATGGGAGTACGATTGAGGCCCAACATTAAGCAACAACATTAACAAAGGCGTGTAATGTGGCGTGCAAAGAGTAGCTCAAAAATCTATTTTGGGTAACGACGTTTTATTTGATTTTGATGTTTTATTTTAGCTTGTAATAAATCCTTGAGTGTACTCTTTAAGTTACTCACAAAGGCCAGCTGATTAGAGCATGTTTAGGAGGATAATGAGCTCATCATCTATTGTTTGTAACAGCTCATTAATCAGGGGTTATGATTAGGCGTGAATTTAGGAGGTTTTGTAACTCCTTGGGGGCTGTTCAGCTTGGACAATTTATAGGGGCTTTTTCTCTTGTTTTGGTTGCTTTCTTGCTGCTCCTATTCACTATATACAGGAAAGCTAATGAGAAGAAAAATCAGATTTGTGTTAAAGATAAAAAAAAAACTTGTGTTTATGCATTTTAACTTTGAGTGTGTCTCAAGTTCAAGTGTACCCTTGTTGCTTTGAGTGTGTTCTTGAGCAATAAGCTTAGGGGAGGTTGAGTGGGTCTTGCCTCTGGCCTAAAACCCCAAAACATTGACTATGTTCTTGTGTTTTGGTACTATCCTTGGTTTTGTGTGTTTTCAAGTGTTAAAGTGAGTGTTCTTATTCCCATAAGTTTAGATTCATCATCCAATACATTAGAGGGTGGTTTTAGACTCACATCAACTACAGTATAACGAGAAAAGTCATCTACAAAGGTTAAGTAATACTTCTTCCTTCTCCGACTTTCAAGGTTCTTAAAGTCCCCTAAGTTAGAGTGAATTAGTTTAAGAAGGTCAGATTGCCTATCGATTGATTTAATTGGAGAAGCTATAGATCAAGTTAAAGTTCTTTAGTCTTTTTATGGAAGCTACATTCACATAACCTAATCTATAATGCCATATACCAATAGACTCAACAATATAAGTAGAAGAAGTATTAGCATAATTATTCTTGAGTTGAGCAGTAGCATCCAAAGTCTATAGCCCCCATTACATGATCCCTTCCCCAGTAACTTCCCATTACGAGTAAAAACAAGTCTATCACAATCAAAAAATAACTTCAAACTAGCCTTAATTAGCAAACAACTAGAAATCAAATTCCTATGCAATTCAGGAACATGAAGTACATCAGCAATAAGAGACATAAATTTTCTAGAAGTGAGTTTGAGAGTCCTCTTCCTTTTGCCACTGACTTTTGCTGATTTAGTGTTACCATTAACACATTTCACCTTTCATCTTTTTATACTTATCGAACATAGCTCAGCTGGTGCAAATGTGCCTGGTTGCTTCTATGTCAACGATCCATTCAACAATATCTCCAGCAAGGTTGACCTCAGATATGACAGCAACAATGGTTTCAGCTTCCTCTACCAAATTTGCTTAGTTCTCTTTTTGTTCCAAGCAACTTTATGACTAGGCTGCCGCATTCATGGCAGCCTCCTCTGAACTTGTAGTTCTGTAAACCTCCTTGTGGTGTGAGGTTGTTGTTGCCCTTGTAAGGACTCTTTCCCTTGTGTTTGTTCCTGTCATAGTTGGAGTGTTTAGACTCCATAAGATTACCTTAACAAAAACAAAATGATTACAATGTTTATCTTTAAGGCGGTTCTCTTCCTTAATTTTCAAATGGCTTACAAGTTATTCAAGAGTCAAGTCTCTCTTTTGTGCATAAGCTGGTTCCTATAGTTATTACACAATGAGGGCAGTTTCTCAATAAGGATAATAGCCTATGTATACTCACAAATAATAAGACCTTCAACAGCAGTGTTGGTGTAAATGGTTTCATTGTCATGAACCTGGTCAATAATGTGTTTCTCATCATCTATCATAAAGTTAAACCCCTTACTAATGTAGTAGTGTTTGGTTCTAGCATCATCAACTCCATACTTCTTTTCTAGGGTATCCCAAATGTCCTTAGCATGGTTATAAGTCATGTAAATATCAAACAGTGCATTGGACTTATAGTGAAGCAACATCCCCTTACAAGTTATGTCATCCATAGTAAATATGCTCTCATAGGCTAGTTTTTCCGTCTGATCAGTGGGAACAACAGGAGCATCAAGAACGTAAGCCACATCGATTTATTTCAAGTAAAATCTAGCCCTGACAACCCAACGTTTATAATCTTTCCCTTCAAGAGACTTGATCTTAGACATATCAAGAATTGAGATACGAGAAGTTATGACAACTGAATATCAAAAATCACCATTAAGATTGTTACAACTCAAGCGCAAGGAGACAAAGCATAAGAAAATTCGAACAATCTTACTTGTAGGGAGAAACTTATCAAGAGTTGAGATGGTTGTGACATGGAGAGATCCACTGTCATTAATGGTGATTTCGCCGCAGCACGGGTGTAAACTTCCTCCCAGCGACACCCTCCAGGATTACCACATTGTCGCCCGATTGTGTGCACTCACAAGCAAATGGATGGAGTTACTTAATCCAGCTCGAATTTAGAGAACATTATTCTGGGGAGAAGAGAACTGAAGGACGATAATTGTGTATGTTCCTCTAGCCAGAGAAGGAGGATTTAAATAGGCTAGAGAACCAAAAGGAAAGGTAAGGAAATATTCTAGGAGAAAAAGAAGGCATAATAGCTGCGACAAGTTCGGTTAGAATTGATTTGCCGTTACAAACTGAACATGAGAATCCCGCAAAATCAAATCTCGAAAAAAGGTTACAAACTGGAACGGGTTAAAAAAAGAGCCACAGAACCACAATTCACGCCCGCACCACGCTCGCCAGGAACCCAGCCCGGCCCGCGCGCTCGCGCATGTGTGGTTTGTCAATCCTTCTTGCCCATTACTCAACAAAGCATAACAACTATGGTGATAAATAAACAAGGCAATGAGCTTGTAATCTTTCAATGTGGGACTTGGGCATTTCATGAACAAAGGAAAACAAATAAGTACTCTTTAATGATGTCTAACTTTGAGGCTTCATTTCCAACAGTTTCGGTGCAGGCTGGTGTCACACAATGAATTGGGCCGTAGGGGCAGTACTAACTGCGGGAGAAAATCTTTCATTGGTTGCGGACGCAGGGCTAGTAAAGAGGGAGAGATGCTGGGAGTTGGAGTGAGGTGGCTTCGAAAGGTGGTGCGAATGGTGACAATTGGTAGTGTTGCATATGTTGTTGTAGGTGAAGGTTGGTGAATTGGGTGAGTTGTTATAGGGATGAGGGTGAGTTGCGTGTGTGCTAGAGAGTTTGTGTGGTGTTGGTAGGTGGTGAGATGGTGATGAAGGTGGTATGATGGGGCTGGCAAGCTTGAAGGAGTTGATGGATGTGTGAGATAAGGGAGATGGGATGGAGGTGGTGATGGTGAAGGTGGGAGGTGGATGGTGCTTGGTTATGTTGTGAGCAAAGTATAAGATGGTATGAGTTCTTGTAGTTGGTGTGGTGTTGGATAAGAAAAAGGGTGGTGAACGATAAAATGAGTAGAAATGACGTTGATTTGCGTCTTACCTCGGACCATGAAGCTCGCATCTCGGGCCACAAACATCCACTTAAACACGAGATAACAAACCACAGGAGAAAAGAGGCGAATAAAATAAAAATAAAAAATAAATAAAATTAAGAATAACCAAAAGGAAATATAAAAAGAAATCTTAATGACGGAGAGCTATGAAATCTTATTCTTTGATAATAGTGAGCCTATGACCTACAAGAAAGCTATGATGAGCCCCAACTCTAAAAAATTGTTAGAGTCCATGAAATCCGAAACGGGGTCCATGTTTGAAAATCAAGTGTGGCACATAGTTGATTTGCTTGAAAGGGTCACACCCATCGGATGCAAATGGGTTTTCAAGATAAAAACAACCAAAGTTGATTTGTTAAGCTCGAATGGTGGCGAAAGGTTAAAAATAAATTCACAGCTTTGACTATGATGAAACCTTTACAGCAGTGACAATGCTCAAGTCTGTTAGGATTATTCTAACAATTGTCGTATATTATAATTACAAAATATGGCAAATGGATGTCAAAACCACCATCGTAAATGGTATTTTGGAAGAGATTGTATATATATGGCATATCCTCAGGATTTTGTTGATCAGAAGAATATTGAAAGGTATGCAAGCTTTAAAAATCCATTTATGGATTAAAACTGGCCTCCAGGAGTTTGAACATATGTTTTGATGAAGTAGTTAGTGAGTTCGGCTTTATCAAGAGTCATGTATATACAAGAAGGTCAGTGGGAGTAACATTGCATTCCTAGTCATGTACGTTGATAACATACTACTTATTGGTAATAACACTCCTATGTCGAAGCAATTATGGTGTTGTTTCCACTGAATCCAAGCAAGAAATTTCCAAATTCAATGATGTGATTACACCCACTATCCCAAGAGGATTCTAAACCTCTAGCATTGCATGATCTGGATGCTCTAAAGGAATAATTAAACCAGCTAAAACACTGATTGCGAGAAATCATTAGCAAATTTATCTAAACTGCTTTCAACTATGAAGAATTGTAAACCCTACCAAAAAAAATACAAGCTGCTAGTGCTAACAAGTATCCAACACCATAACCTCAAAGCCTGACCCCCTCCCCCCCAAACTTGGAAGGATAAAATTGGACATTCCAAGCTTGAAGAGCCATAACAACCAGTGTCATTTTGTCAGACAATAACCAATACTTTTCGAGCCAACAGATCATTAGAATACCTTGTATGCTTAATTATGCCTATTGCGTGGAAACTGAACCCAAGTTGTTGTACTAGCTATACTTTAGCAAGTCCCCAAGAAAACCAAAATACCTTCTACCAACAAAATAAGAAACATACCAACAACCACAAATTTGCAAGGGATCCATCTACTTATCTCATCAAGAGAAACTACAGTGACAATTACAATAGTAGCAATTACAACAGCAATGGCTCCACAACAACACCAATATCAAAAATATATGAACCCAGGGCAATACCAACAAACCCATCACCACAAGTAAACAACTACCCAACACCTTAGCTCAACACTAATATTTCACCATAACAACAATCTTCGTGTCCAACCAAGCACATAAAAATACAACATCAACTGAATTTAGAGGATTTGAAATGAGATCATTTTGTATCTTCGAGAAGAAAGATGACATGAATTGTATTTAAGGATTTGAAAAAACAAAACAGATTAGAAAGTGAGAAATTGAGCTATGAAAAAGAGCTAAAAAGTAGGTAGAAAAGAGAGTATTAAAGAGAATTTGAACTTGATCTCTTTTAGGTCTTTCAAAAAACAACCTTTTGGGTGTAAAAATGACCAACTTTGGGTCTAAAAAAATGACCAACTATGGGTCAAAAAAATCAAAGAAAATATCAAAATATCAAAGAAGTACCTTAATGGGAATGAAATAGACCTCAATGGGTCATAACAAAGGTGTCTTTATGGGCTCAAAATATGATCTCGAAGGATCATGAAAACGACCATCTATTAGGTCAAAGAAAACTGATCTCAATAGATTATCAAAGAAGACCTCTAATGGGTCATAACAACGATCACTAAGGATCACAACAAAGACCTCTAATGGGTCGAAATAAAGAAGCATAGAAGGGCATAAAACAAACCTCTATGGGCGTAAAACAAAGGAAATAACCACTATGGGTCACAAGATAGACCATCTATGGTTTGGAGGTTAAAGTCATAAGAGTATCAAATTTAGAACCCAACAAAGTAGGCTTTGAGCAAAAGATATCACAATGGATCTTTGAACAAAACATAGAAATGATCACTCAACAGGGTTCACAGAGAAAATTAAGAGAAACAATTAAGTAGATAAACTGAATTCGGATTATTAAAAGAAGAATTTCAGAGGAGAAGATATTGTAGGAAAGAAAAAAAATGAGGCTCGGAGAAATGAATCAATGTGAAAGAGAATTAATCAAATGAATCAAGGTGTCGACTCGTGAACAAAGAGCAAGAAACTACAAATCCAAAATTCACCACAACTAATCCTCAATAAGACCATCATCAACCACAACAACATCAACACAACAACTATTCCATCCAAAAAAAATAAATAACATCCTAAATGCCCACACATCCTCCAAACTGCAACAAAAACAATCAAGAAAATCAAGAGCCATACCCAATTGAGATAGCAGATCAGTCCAATTTTGTAGTAGAAACTGAATTTCCTGCTTAAACTCTTTATGGCGAAAGTGGAAACTCCTCAGCTTACTAACAGTGGAAAATTTCGCAGTGCAATCTTGGAAAAAATTTCTCCAATGAGAAACTGAATATATGACTCCATTAAGCCAAACGCTTGTAACACCATATCTCCAAATATTACACAGTATAATTGTAAACCCGGAAATCCAGTTGAGAAGATCGAAGAATTGAGCCAACGTCTTCCAGAAGAATCGCCAAGAAAACGCAAATAGAAAAATGAAAGCCAGGAAATTCAGAAACTCAATTTGAGGTTGTTGTGGTCTGGAAATTCAAGAATACCAAACTCAACAGTTCGCAAGAAGATCTTCGAGCAATTTGATTAGAATTTTGTGCAAGAAGCATTTCGATCAATATGAAGGAAATCAGGGCACGATTTGCACAAAGAATTTCGAAGAATTCAAAACAATAAAATGTTGGAGATTAACCAAACCCTAGAAATTAGGGAAAAACCTCAAGAATCGATAAATTGTTCGAATTAAGGTTTATATGAGACAATTTAGAAGTAAATTCGAAAAAATTGAAACAATGAGTGGCCAAAATTAAGCCTGATTCGAGAGAAATTGATCTAAACTTCGATGGGAAAATTTATAGGGAAACTGAGAAAATGAGATGAAATTTGTGGGATTTGAAGAGAAATTTGCGGAAGAAATTGAGCTAGGATTCGTCCCGCTCTGGTACCATGTTAAATTTCATGTTTAAGGAGGTAGAAAAGGGTGTATGTCAGCCATGGATGAAGCTTAGTTGAGAAAGAGTTATGAGGGAAGAGAGAGAAGGTAATTTTTAGCAGCAAGCAGCACGAGCGACCACCAGTAGCAACACCACTGGCATCCAACACACACCGGACAGTAGAAGAAAACGGCGGTAAAACGCCAGCCGCACGCGCAAGCAACAGCAGCAGCAGCAAGAGGAAAGAGGGTGGCGCGAGGAGAGATAGGAAGCAGGGCGATGTTGGTGGCCCACCTGAACACCGATAATAGCAGCGAGGATGGCTGGCGCGACGCAAGAGGGTGGAAGAGAGGTGCGGGCGAGGGAGAGAAAATTGGGGTTTGGGGATTTTGGGTCTTGCTTTTCAAAGGCCTAGAATCGGAATTGAGATTTTAATTGAAGAGGTTGAAGAATTCCTTTTGGCCTCATCAGATGAAGGCACGAAGGGAGAAAGGAAGGTGGAGCTGACTTCACTACAGCCAAGCACGAAGAGGGGGAAAAGAAGAAAGGCGTGGGGAAGAGAGAAAATGAGGGAATGGGTTCCTCTTTTTTGCACTATAAAACTTACCCCAAATAGACTTATTTCATTACAACATGAAATAGGATTAACAAGATCAACACTATAACTTAAGAAAATTGATTTAGTAAAATAAAAAATTAGGATCAAATATTATAATATAATATACAAATATAATTAATTAAACACAAAACTATTTGTACTTATTCCAAATATATAACAGAATAACGAAGCTAATAAAATAATTAACCTATGATTAAACGCAAATAAAAATATTAGTTGCTACGCATAAATAAAATATAATATCGGCGTCAATAAAATAATGAAATATTTAGTGACGATAAAAGTTAAAATTCACATCTTAACTCAAACAAAATAAGAACATTTGATACATAATTAACTTAAAAAATATAATTAGCATTTAATAATCGATTTAAAAATTGGGCTATTACACATGCGATTGCTTTTGTCTGCCTTCACGCCAGAGGCGCGATTTTTCATATGGCCTACTCTGGACCCTCCACCATAAATGCCCTATAAAGTACTTGGCATATTTTGGGGCTCTATGAGCAAGATCGGGTCAACATGCTTGTATTTCACCTGAAGATAGGGTTGTTCATTAGCCAAGCGGGTCAAAATAAATGGTGCAACAAATGTATCGTCTGGAACCTAGTATCACTTAAAGGTCTCTAAATAGGTAAGGTGAATATCCATCTTCAATAAAAACTGACTCAGGGACTCTTGTGAGTGTATTATGAGGTATCCAAGGTTTGATGTCCTGTGCAAGGTGTTCTGAACCATAGTCTCCATATCTGAGATAAAAGAAAGGATGGAAAGTAGTAGCTGAGTAACTAATTCTAATATGAAATTAAAGAAAACATTACATAACAACTCAAGCAAGATTTAAACCTTTGCTTTATATTCATAGCAAGTATACTCTTGCTCGTAAAGTTACAATGCACTTTTCATACATTTAAGCATCAATGAACATACTGAAACATTCCCTTAATACTCGACTTAAAACTTCCTTAATTTCTTCCGTTATGACCACTCGGGTCAGAATTGCTTACTATGGATGTCTCGTATCCTTCAACTTCTAGGCACTTTATAAATCACGACCAGAAGCTAGTCGGATTACTTACTATAATTAACAATTGATCACTCGCACTTAAGACACTAATAATACTTTGGTGCACATAACCTTTTCTCATCATGCTGTACCCTTTTAATCTACCCCTTTTTGTAATTATGGTTATGTAAATAGTTAAAATTATCTGGAAACTTTTGGAAACATGGAAGAATATTTGGCTCTAAAACCAATTTTATAACAACCCAAATTCACTTTACTAAAAATGAATCGAAGAGCAATACCACCATGGTGAAATGCAAGGCTTTTGGAATTGTTCAAAAAAAGTTATCTTGAATTATTTTTATTAAAATTTAACATATAGATATATGCAACATAAATAACACTAAGTCATCATAAATCCTTTATTACGGATTGGAGGCATATTGCCCAAATATATTATTTAAAAACATTATCTATAATGTCCATTAAAGTTTAGAAATCTATGAACTAGACTAATCTAGTGTGAAACCAACCCATGCATGCTTGTCATGAATTACGTATAGGACAAGTCTGCTCACCATTCAACATAAGGTTGAAATGGGTTGTCGTGAAATCAAAGTAAATTGACCAACAACAACAAGATACACATCAGCAAAAGTTGAGTATAGACATAATAAAGAAAAAGGAAAGATCCTAATCGTGATACTGAAACAAAAATGTTGAATCACCTAGGTTTTGAATGGTGACAAACAGCTATAGGGAACAGTTATCCTTAGAGGTGTTTATGAGCTGTTAGGAAACAGCTGAGAAACTAACTATTCCAAGACTATTTGTTATGCTATGTTTCTTGTGTAGCAAATAGGTTTATTACAAGACTTAAAACAAGGAGATACTCTCGAAGATGTTCAAGGAAAAGACAAGTATTGAATTGTTGATTCAAGGGAAGATTCAAGAATTAAAGTACATGAAAATAATATAGGATCTTTCATTTGATTTAGCATAGGTCTTCATGTAATATATCATATGATATTCTTAGAGAAATTATTTGTGATATTCCTAATGTGAAAAAAAAGGTTTTGAATATGGGAACCACTTGGTTACATATTTAGAATACTACTAGGCAGGGTAACAGGTCTGGGTACCAGGTACTTTGTAGGGTGATTGTGCTGGTTGTTTAGAAAATATTTTTGGAAAAATATTTTCTCAAAATACTTTCCATTAGAAAAGACTGCCAGCCTTTACAATCTTTATTCAGTATTCTCTTGCCTTAAAGCGTGTGAATATCTTAGATAATATCTTTCCTTAAGGAAAGATATTGCTCAAGATATAATTTCCATAACTTAAGATTATCATATCTTTGATATCTTGAGTTAAGGCACGCTCAAAGGTTAGACCTTGGTCTATAAATATTGAATGATGATTCTACATCACCCTTGATGCTCTTCCAAATTATAGAGTAATTTTGAGAGCTTTCACAGAGAACAGCTGAACAGTTTCCTAAAATAGTGTAAGAAAATAGAATTTAAGAGAAACTGATTGTACTACATCTCTAACAGAGGGGTTAGAGGTTGGGTAGCGTTTGTGAGTTCATTCGCTAGTGCTTGTAATTTAAGTGAGAAGCAGCACACTAGAGTTAGTGTGGGGTGTGTTGTTTCCCTAGAGTAACGGAACAGGAGTGTGCGAGAGTATTCTTATTTTTCATAGTTGATTAATTAGAAAACTAGTGTAGAAGGACATAGACACTTGTTTGGTTGAACCTCGTTAAAATTGGTGTGTTCTTTATTATTTTCAAGTTCTAATGTTTCCATTGTCAGGAACCAGCCAAACTGGTTGCTCCTTAAATCGAAAGAATTTGAATTTAGCACTAATTCTCCTAAGTACTCAATTCACCCCCCTCTTGAGTACTTGTAAACCTTCAATTGATATCAGAGCGGGTTTTTCTTAATAAGGTAACAGCTAGAGAAGTTGATCATGAGTACTCAAGAAATGAACGCTTTGAGTTATGACAACACGACCTTAAAAATTCAATGGGAAAAACTATGCTTGGTGGAACAATAGATTGAGGAATATCATCATTGGCATTGACTGCGAGTGTTGGTTAGTTGTCAAAAATTGACTAATAGGATTCACCAAGGATGTTTATAGTACCTCGGTACGAAGAAGGAGATCACGTATACATCTATTAATTACAAGAAGTTGGAGAAGAATGCCAAAGCCATGTCAATATTGCAACAGGCCATTGGAGAGAACGTGACAAACAGAATCTCTGCTTGCATTTCCGCTAAGGAAATCTGAGATACCCTCGACCTTGCATATGAGGGAACCAGGGACGTAAAGAGCTCTAAAATTGATGTACTCATGACTAAGTACGAAGCTTTTAACATGAACAAGGATGAAAAAATAAAAATTGCTTTGCTAGATTTATGACTATATTAAATGATTTAAAATCTCTTAGCAAAAGTTTCTTTGATGAGGATTTGGTTAGGAAAATATTATGAAGATTGACAGATGTATGGACGGCGAAGGTAACAGCTATCTATGAAGCAAAAGATCGCACATCACTGAGTTTGGAACAGCTGATTGGTTCCCTTATGACCCAGGATATGCTGGTTGAGTCTAAGAGTTATAAGGGACAAGTCCGAGGTGTTTCTTAGAAGGAAACATTTGAAGAAGAAGAAGAAGATGTCATAGCAATGATGGCTAAATGATTTGAAAAGACACTTCAGAGATCAAAAGAAAAACTTTGAAAGTAAAAATTTTAAGAAGACTAACCCTTCAATTGTACGTTGTTTCAAGTGTAGAGAATTGGGACACATCATTCGTGATTGTCCAAAATGGAAGGACAAACAGTCCAAAAGCAATGATAAGAGAGCTTTCAAGAAGGCCATAGTAGCAGCTATGTGGGGTGACTCTGACTCAGGTTCAGAAGAGGATGAAGAGTCACCTAATCGTGAAACTTACATGCCTGTTGTATTATGGATCGAGGAGGAAACAGCATGGCTGGAGGAACTAGGATAAGGAGCACAACATCCAATTTTTGTCTTATGGCGAAAAAAAGATGTACTCAGCGAACACAAGATGAACTGGAGTAAATTCGTGATGACATGCATCAATATGATAGAGATAACATGCTTAAATGTGTTGACTCTTTTTAGATGAATGTCTTAGGCTAAGTGAAGCTTACATAACTTGCAAACGTGAGTTGAAAGAAAAGAAAATCGAATGTGATATTGCTACTGCTAGTTGTGATCATTTAGAACAAGTGTGTGTTGAATTAAAGGATCAAGTGGTTGAAATTGAAGTTGCACATGACAAGTGCAAAGTCAAGTTGGAAACATCTAAGTCTTCTTTAGTAGAAAAGGATAAGGATGTTCCTAGTGATAGTGAAGAAAACTTAAATGTTCCCTCTGTGCATGATTTATTTAATTCGGATGATCCCTCCAACAAACACTCTAAGCAAGTCTAATTTACTGCATGCATTTAACCTTTTGGTTGATGATGCAGAATAGTTACATATTGTTACACTCAAGATTGCCCAGCTAACTGTTTCCCCCACAGGTCCTTGTGCTGAAGCTAGATTGATGAGTATGTAGAAAAAAATTGTTATTTGTATGCTGAAATTCATCAATTGAATAAGGGAAAGTAGAAAGTGGTTGTTGATATGCCAAATAGTTCCTTGGTTGTAAAATCGAATTTCATCTTGAAAAACTTAAAAGTAATTTCAATGCTATGAAGAAGAAAAATGCTTTTCTTATACAAGTTCTTAAAACCAAGGACAAAGAGCTGCAAAAAAGTCAAAGGCATGTGGAAAAACTTATGTCTGTAAGGGATATCTTGACTCATCTTACTTCCATGGAAGGTAACAGTGGTACAGCTAGGCTTGGTCATTTTAGAGCAAGAACCAGACCAACTGGCACCCAAAGGGAACCACTTGGATCGAGGAATTCAAAAGAAGTAAGTATGTTATTGCAAAGGACATGCATGTGTGTTATCATTGTGGTATGAATGGATATAAGATTTTCAATTGTCCAGCTAGGAAGATGAGTGTGGAAAGAAACAACAAACATGTTAAGGAGGTCTGGGTGAGGAAGGACCAGCTAGAGTCAACTGTTTGTGGAAAGGGACCAAAGAAAGTTTGGGTTCCTAAATCTAATGTTTGATTGTTTCTTGCAGGCAAAAGTGAGAGGTAGTATCTTTTGGTATTTAGACAGTGGATGCTCAAGACATGTGTCTGGGGATAAGAAGCAATCTCTCTCACTCACAGCCTATGACGGTGGAAGTGTTACCTTCGGAGACAACAACAAAGGTTCCATTGTTGGTATAGGTAAAGTTGGTAAGTCACTTTCACAAGCTATAGATGATGTATATTATTTTGATGGCTTGCAACATAATTTGTTGCACATTTTTCAATTATGTAATAAAAGCAATCGAGTTGAGTTTCAAGCTAACCTTTGTCACATAGTTAATTCAAAAGCTGGTGAACTTGTCTGTGAAGGAACCAGGAAAGGTGATATTTATATCACCTTGCTGGATAAACATCCGGAGAACAAGGCCATTTGTTTGGGTGATGCTTCCGAGTCAAATAAATGGGTTTGGCATAAGAGATTTGGTCATGCTAGCGTAATAATTTTGAATAAACTTAAAACTCGTGACTTCGTAATTGTACTTCTAAATATTAAGTACGGGATTGACAAAGTTTGTTTAGAATGTGCCAAAGGAAAACATGTAAAATCCTCTTTTAAGCCAAAAAGTATCATGAGTACCAGCAGACCTTTCGAACTTGTGCATATTGATTTATGTGGTTCCATGCGTGTGCGAAGTCGAAATAATCACAGGTTTGTATATTTTATGGTTGTTGATTTTTCTAGGTTTACCTGGGTTAACTTTTTGCATTCAAAGGATGAGACATTTATTGAGTTTGTTGCATTAGTGAAAAAGGTACAAAACCAGCTAAATCATCAGCTGGTTGCGGTAAAATCTGATCATGGCACTGAGTTTGACAATTCGAGCTTTATTGACTTTTGTAGAGAGCATGGAGTGAGTCACAACTTCTCTGCCCGTAGAACACCACAACAAAATGGTGTTGTGGAAAGAAAGAATATAACTCTAGAGGGGATGGCTAGGATGATACTTATTGAAAGTGGTCTCCCTAAGACTTTTTGGGAAGAAGTTGTGAACACTGCATGCTACATTTTGAATTGTGCTGTCATTAGACCTAAATGGAATAAGACCCCATATGAACTCGTAAAGGGTAGAAAGCCCAATAATTACCCACTTTTGTATATTTAGATGCAAGTGTTTTGTGCATAATAATGGGAAGAATCAGCTCGATCAATTCGACCCTAGGAGTGATGAGGCAATCTTTCTTGGATACTCTTCTCATAGGTAAGCATACAAGGTGTTCAATAAAAGGACCTTGTGTGTTGAGGAAAGTGTTCATGTGATCTTTGATGAGTTTAACATGTCTTCTGAGATCGCACAGGTTGAGCACGGAGATATCATTGGAATGCTCGGGTTTACTTTGAAACAACTAGCTGGTTCCACTCAGGATCCAGAAGAGGAAATAGGTCTACCTACTGATCCACCAAATGCTGATGGTTGAGGACCTGATCTAGAACGAGAAGTGAACAATGAGGATTTGTCTGAGTGGGAACCAGATGCTGATAGTTCCCACATAGAGCAACATGTACACACCTCAGGGGAACCACTGCGCAAGTTGGTGGTGACCCTAATGAGGGACAGGTAAGTAATGAGCAAGGATCCCCTTTGCAACCCAGCACATCTGAGAGATCCAACTTGGATGCTATTATTGGAGTGCAAGCTAGTTCCAGTCATGTTGAATCAAGAGCACAAAATGATCCAGTTTCAAAGAGTTTTAGATATTAATCTTCTCATCCCTCTAATCAAATCATTAATGATATCAATAAGGAAATTCAAACAAGAAGAGTTGTTTATGAAAGCTTTTGTGCTTTCTTCTCTTTCTTATCAAGCATAGAACCAGCTGCTTATAAGATGGCTTTGAATGATCCAGATTTGGTTTTGGCTATGCAAGATGAATTGAATCAATTTGAAAGGAACTAGGTATGACATCTTTAGCCAAGACAACTAGATAGGTCAGTCCTTTGTACTAGATGGGTATTCAGAAACGAATTGGATGTCCTTGGTACAATAGTCTGAAATAAAGCAAGGCTTGTAGTGCAAGGTTACAATCAACAAGAAGGCATTGACTATGATGAGACCTTTGCGCCTGTTGCTGGATTATAAGCTATTAGAATACTCATTTCTTTTGCTGCTCACATGAATATGGAATTATTTAAGATGGTATGGTATCCGGTTTTTTACTGTCATAATTAACGGTCTGAATCCCACAAAAGTCTCTCATTGGACTATAATTTTTAGAAAATTCTGAAGTCGTCACCCTATTAATATCTGAATAGGGAAAGATTTATTTAATATATTATTTTAAAATCAATTTTAAGAAATATCATTTAAAACGATGATGACTTCATATGGATAAGGCTTTTTTGAAAATTGGTATTTCATACCATGAGATAAGGTTCAGGGTTTAGGTTAAGAGGTGCGAACGTCTGGAACTTGTCTCCTGTTTAGTTCTAAAGAACGGGCTCTTACTAAATGCGTTATTTTCCATTTTTAAGTAATCATGGCCATTCAAAAGAAAGAAAAACACATACTTTGCACATATGCACATCAATCATTTCTATTTTTGAGGGCCAATATATCATTTGTACACGGTAGGTTTGAGCACTGAAGTTGCACTACTTACGAATCATTGCGGGATTGGAATCCACTCATGGATCAAAACCATCGTATTTCGATCTTATGTCTCACCCTAAATAGCCAATTCCATTGGGGATGAAAAGGAAATAAAGGAAAGTTGATTATGAATAATTTACCTTTAGAATTAGACAAATCTATTAGAAATGAGGTAATCACTCCAGTTAGTGATTGAAATGGGGTTAAGATAATCACTCTTATTAGTGATTAAAAATGAAGGTTAAGGTAAATCACCCTAATTAGTGATTAACCAAGGGTTAAGAAAATCACCTCAATTAGTGATTAACCATAAAGATTAAGATAATTAACTTATTAGTGATTAAACTTGATGGTTAATTAAGATAATCACCTTAATTAGTAATTAAACTTGAAGGAAAGATAATCACCTTAATTAGTGATTAACAAGGAAGGTTAAGATGATCATCCTAATTAGTGATTAAACTTGAAGGTTAAGATAATCACCTCAATTAATGATTAAAATGAAAGGTTAAGGTAATCACCCTAATTAGTGCTTAACTATGGTTTAAGGTAATCACCCAAATTAGTGATTAAACTTAGGAGGAAATTAATCACCTCAATTACTGATTAAATTGAGAATTGAAATAATCACTTTAATTAGTGACTAAATGGGATGAAAGCAATTACCTTTTAGTGATTAAATGGGAATTGAAATAATCACCTTGATTATTGATTAAACTTAGGATTTTTCAAGAGGTCCTAAAAAAGATTTGCTTCCTAATTGAAGTCTTTTGGATGGATGCGAAATAATCTTAATTGAATATTATTAAGTCATTTTTAGAAAAATGATCAATTTGAGATGGAATTTGGAGATTTTGTTGGGCTTATCGAAATTTGGCCGTTTAAAATGAGACACGTGAAATGACCTAAAATCAATTAGGAGATCATAATTACCTTTCTAATTATATCAAATTATATAATTGACCCATTTGAAGATTATGGAGAACAATTTTAAAAATGTAAGATGGATTATCATACAATAAACTTAGTTAGATTTGTAATTATTCCTCTTAATTGAGATTAGGTCATTTAATTCATATATTATGATATACTGGGCCCAACATGCAATATTTGTAACATTGATTGCTCAATTTATTCAAAAAGAATTGTGGAAATTATGCATAAACATCTCCATATTTTTCATTAATTGAGTGATGTAATAACTATTTACAAAGAAACTATTATTACAACAAAAATGTACAAATCCTATGATCTTCACAAGTCTTCAATCTTGATCTTCACCATGATACTCCTTGATCTTCATGTTCTTGGATAGGCTTTGGAATTCAAATTTATTTGAAAACTTATGAAAATTAAAGATTAATTAACCTTTTTCATTGATTTTTTTTTATGATGATTTTTATTGATTTTTATTTACATAATAAGTGATTCATTTTAAGAGGAATTTAAAATTTAATGACTTTTAATTATCATTTTTCGCATGAAAACAAAATATTTTTTTTTGAAAATTGAGTTAATCACTTTATTTCAACTTTCCAGATTATACTTTTGTTCTTTTACTGACTTCCAAAATTCATAACTTTCTATACAAAGCGTGAAATTGCACATCGTGATATGCCTATTGATAGGTCAGTGAGTTTATATATTGTATCAAAATTTGACAAGCTTTTAGTGACAACTCGAGTTATGGTGAATTTTATCTTAAAACCGGTCAAAACAGAACCTTTATCTAATTTGTTCTTTGAAATCCAACTTAATTAACTTAGTTTCAAATGACGTTTGGAATGAGAATTCTAGACACTTTGAAGGAGTAGACTTAAAATTTTCACTTTAATTGGAAATCTTTAAGACCCTTTTTTATTTATTTTCTTACCCAAAGAAGAAATCCATGTCTAGGATTTAGTGATTTGCATAGACGTTTTTATAAAAAATATATAAAATTGTACAAAATTAATATGAATACCATTTTTATGTTGTTCGAAAGCTACTGATGTCTACTTCAATGTTTATTTTTTTGGTTTCGATGAAATGAGTTTATTTTGAACTTTATTTAAAGAAAAAGCTCATATGGTACTGGACAAAATCAGTTTTTCACAATACATTTGTATGAATTGTATTTAAATGTACAAAATTTATTTTTCATAAATTCCAAAGCCCAGTTGCTGCAAACATTTCGAAATTCCTAGAAAAAATATTACATCCTATAAACTATTTAGACAATATAGACAAAAGATGTGATTAAGTACGAAATTGAAACTGACTAAAATTACAACATCACATTTTCTTTTCGGATTTTTCACCAGGTACCCCTGAGGTTTCACAATATTCACCTGGTACCCTCGCGTTTTCAACAATTCACCTGGTGCCCCCGAGATTTTGAAAAATACTCAGAATACCCTTAATGACTAACGGTTGTCAACTCCGTTAGTCATTAAGGCTAAATCAACCAAATTAACCCCCTAACTAACCTAACTAATGCTAATTAATCCTTATTAACTCTAATTAAACCTAATTAATAATTTTAAACCCTAATTAACCTATCTATCTCCCCTAACCCCTAACCCCACCACCCTCCCACCGCCCCACCACCGACTCCCCCACCCTCCCACCACCCCACCACCCCGGCCCCCCTTCCCACCCCTCCCCAACCCCCCCCCCGAAGAGCACCCCTCCCCCCACCCCCCGCAGCCCCCCCCCCCACCCCTCCGCCGGCGCCTACCCCTTCCCCCTCCACCGCCCCTTCCCCTTTGAATTCCCAGTCCCCCCCCTCCCCTCCCCTCTGTTTTCGTCGCCTAAAACCGAACCCCCCCTCCCTCTCCTCCGCCGGCCTACCCCTTCCCCCTCCACCGCCCCTTCCCCTTCGAATTCCCAGTCCCCACCCCTTTCCCTCCTCTATTTTCGTCTCGCCTAAAACCGAACCCCATCCCCCTCTGTTTTCGAATTTATGGCAAGAACAACGATTTCGAGGGAAGACGAAGACAAAGCAACGGCGAAAGTTAGGGGTTGGGGAAATCCAGGTGAAAGCAAGGGAGGCGAGAGAGTGAGAAATTGAAGGGGTGGGGGCGGGGAAATCAACGGGGAAGGGGGAGGGGAGGGGGGAAATCAACAGGGGAAGGGGGAGGGGGGAGGGGGAAATCGACGGGGAGGGAGTGGAGCTTGGGGCGCGGCGGTGGAGGGGGTGGGGGATGGGGCTGGGCTGTGAGTGGAGGGGGGGGGGGAGGGGAGGGGGTGGGGGCTGGGTGGGGTGGGAGGGGTGGGGATGGAAGAGGGGGGCTGCCCAAGTTAGGTTAATTAGGTTTTTTTAGGGTCAAAGTTAACGGAAAGTTGACGGTAGGGTCACGTCAGGTATTTTTCAAAACCTTAGGGGCACCAGGTGAATTGTTGAAAACGCGAGGGTACCAGGTGAATTTCGTCAAACCACAGGGGTACCTGGTGAAAAATCCGTTTTCTTTTTTATGGAGATGTTTAAGCACAACTCTACTTCAATTTTTTGTGAAAAAATATTTTTGGGTGATGAACAACTTGGTTAAGAAAAATCACATAAACACATATTTTCTAAGAGTCTCCCCATTAGAGTTAACTATTATTGGTGGGGTGATTTAAGGTTGGGAACCTATTAGGACTTCCACATACCCAAATCACTCCAAAAATAAAAAATTTGATAAAAGAAAACGAAGAGAAAGTTAGTATGTGATTAAGAAGATAATTAAGAAAATAACAAGAACTTAATCTTACCTTGCTAACTCAATGATGCACTTCCTTATCAAAGGCTTCTACTTTTTTTGATTTTTTCTCAACTTCTAAGTAAGTTTCTAAATTCACTTAATTACTAACTAAAGCCCTTTTTGTGTTTCTCTTTGATGAACTTTTTACTTACTAATTACTTTCCTAATTATAAGTTTTGCTTTCTTTTTTTTCTCTCTTGAATGAGCGTTTTTAATTTAGAACAAGTATGGAGAAGGATTTTTGCGAGAAACTACCTTATAAAAAATTTGTTGCCCCAAACTACCTTACTTTTACAATTTTGTTGTTGACAGCTACCTAATGCCGATTTTCGGCGTTGACTATTTTTTTCAGTTCAAAATTGTGGGAGAAAATAAAATTACCCTTATGGAAATTGCTTGAGATCCGAGTAGATTGAGAGGGTGATTTTTTCAATTTTAGTTTAAGTAGTAGAAGAGGAATTTAATGGTGGATTGGTGGTACAAAGTGTCGACATAGATATGAGACACAGAGAGGGCGCACAGGGAAATGGGAAAAATAGGGTGGGGAAAGTGAGAAAAGGGTTTGAAGAGGTCAAGTGATATTATGTGACATTAAAAAAACTGAAAATAGAAAGAGTCAACACAGGAAACCGGTATAAGGTAGCTGTCAACAATAAAACGGTAAAACTAAGGTAGTTTGGGACAATAATTTTTTTATAAGGTAGTTTCTCGCAAAAACTTGAAAGTTAAAGGTAGTCTGGGACAAAAAAATCCTATGGAGAATGAAGTGTTTTGTGAGGATTGAAATTGTTTTTCGAAGTTGTATTTAGATGTTGTTTTGAGAAGTTCTTGTTGAAATGAAAATAAACGGGGGCATTTATAGGAAAATGAAGTGAGGAATTACGGTTTGAAGGAGGTGAAAAATCAGATTTTTCACCGGAAAAATCTAATTTTTACCATCCTACATCATCTTAATGACATCATCAAATCTCCTTACATCATCAAATTTATTGAAAATCCAAAGATTCTTATTCTTTTTAGATATGATTTTTTATTTTTACAGTAATGAGGCAAAATCAGATTTTCAGTCAATATTCTCTTCCTAAATACTTCCAAAAGTGTAAAAGTGCATCGAAAAACGTGAAGGAGAAGTTTACTGGGCAACACCCCGGAGCGGAGAAGCCTGCGCTGGACACAGCCATGGTGCACCAGGAGCACGGGCATGCGTCTGGCACACGCAACCATGGTGCGCTGAGCGCAAGCATGCGTCTGGCGCACAACCTGGATTTTCCAAAAAAAAGGATCTTTTGGCTCTTACACCTTGGATTTGATTCCGATTTTTATTCCTTTTCATGATTCTTATTGCTTAACCAATGGATAAAAGATTGTGATTGGTGGTTAAAGAATATATTCTTATTGTTTATCCAATGGACAAACGAAAGTGACTAGTGGGTAAGGACTTGATCACCAAGAAAATTGATTCCCACCAGTTTTGAGAAACGAGTAAAGTTCCGGCACTTAAACGTGACTCGATTTTCCGTTTTTGGAAAAACTAACTAAAAACAATTAATGAAAACTCGTCAAATTAGTAAAGACCAGCATGATTCTACAACAAATCATTTTATTAAAACCGGTGGCTGTAGTTATGGACTACAACTTATGGAAAAATTATGTTTTTAAACCGAAATCGTATGACTAAGGCGCAAAATGGGAAACCATATGACAGAATGAAACTCGCGCTCCGAGACGGAACGTGCCTTTGGGGGGGCGCTCCACGATGCATGACGACTTCGTTATTTTTATTTCTTTTCAGATTTCTTTACTTTAAAATTTTATCAGCAACAAGGTTTCCAAATTTGGTGTCTACAGATGGATGTGAAAACAACATTTTTTGATAGCTATTTGAAGGAGGAGGTATATATGTTGAACAACCAGCTGATTTTATTGATTATTGTTTCCCCACTATGTATTCAAACTTGATAAAGCTTTGTACGGTCTCAAACAAGCTCCAAGAGCTTGGTATGAGAGATTGTCAAAGTTTTTGATGGAAAATGAATACAAGAGGGAAATTGTTGACAAAACTTTGTTTATCAAAACCAGGAGGAAACACTTGCTAGTTGTTCAAATTTATGTTGATGATATCATTTTTGGAGCTACTAATCAGTTGCTATGTAATGAGTTTGCTAATCTTATGCAGAGTGAGTTTGAAATGAGAATAATGAAAGTACTTTGCTTCTTCCTTGGTCTACAGATTAGGCAAACAACTGATGGAATCATGATTCACCAGCAGAAGTATCTTAGAGAAATTCTAAAGAAGTATGGTTTGGAGAACACAAATTTACCATAATGAAAATAATAATCTGATTCGGTTTTTGGTGAAAACCGGATCAGTTAGTAGATAACCGATCCGGTTTTCAACAACAACCGGATCAGTGTGATTCATGTCAAATAAAAAAAATTGGCAGCCACCAACCATTGACTTGAACAACAAATTCTTTCACAAAACATATTTAGCAAAACATCAACAAAACCAGCCATATACTATCTGAAAATCAACAACAACCGGGTAGTATAACGAAATTTCAGAAAAATCAAAGTATTATTAATATATGAAAATTCACTTACAAGCATTAAATACGAAATAAAATACGAAATTAAATGGAAAAACATATGAAAAGGAAAACAAACGAAATTAAATAAATTACACAAAAAGAAATTCACCAAAACACAAATTCACCATGACGAAATAAATAAATTCTAAAAAATAAAAAATAAACTAAAAATCGAAAAAAAAAAAATCTGCAACCCCAGAGGAGAGACGGCGACTGACGAGACGACGAGAGGTAAGAGCCTTCCACGCTGATTCTTCGACAAGCGACGGAGTTGGAATCTTCGACAAGCGACGAAGTCTTCGACGAGAGGAGATGTTGGTTGCGATGGGATCCTCGACGAGAGGAGAGGCTTGTTGCGACGGAATGTTCGACGAGACAGGAGGCTTGTGGCGACGGAATCTTCGACGAGACAGGAGGCTTGTTGCGACGGAATCTTCGACGAGACAGGAGGCTTGTTGCGACTGAGTCTTCGACGGGAGGAGAGGCTGGTTGAGAAGAGAGAGCCTCGAAGTGAGAGGAGTAGGGTGGTTGACAGAGTGGTGAGACTTGAGAGAGGAGTGGGAAATATTGAAGTGAGGGGATGGTAGGCTGATGATGAAAAGAGGGAGGGAAGAGGGAAGAGGGAAGAGGGAGTTAGGGTCAGGGTTAGGGGTGAGAGGGTGGTATTTGGGTTAGTGAGAGAGGGGTGTGAAAATGGGGGAAATTTAAAGGGGAGAGGTGACGGGCCCAGGAGTATTACGTACAAGGGAGGCGTGTAAATGGGCCCAAGAGTATTACGTACAACGGAGGCGTACAAATGGGCCCAAGAGTATTACGTACAACGGAGGCGTGCAAATGGGCCCAGGAGTATTAGAAGGGAGGCGTGCAAATGGGCATCAAATTGCGGAGTTAACTGATCCGTTTGGGAGAATCGGATCAGTTAACAAAAACTGATCCGATTCCACTCCCAACCAGATCAGTTAATTGGCCCAATATTTCGCACCTAAAAAAATTGAATTCACTGATCCGGTTTTGAGGAAACCGGATCAGTATCTTTGTGACATATAACGTTTTTTTCCACTAGTGTATGATACTCATGTTTCCACTTCCACAAAATTAGATGTTGATTCAAAGGGAAGGATGTTGAAGCTTCATTGTATAGAGGGATGATTGGTTCCCTCTTGTACCTAACATCAAGTAGACTTGATATTGTATTCTTTGTAGGATTGTGTGTAAAATTTCAACGCAATCCCAAGGAGTCTCATCTAAAAGCTGGTAGAATAATACTTAGGTATTTGGTGCGAACAGATGAGTTGTGCTTGTGGTACCCCAAATGCATTTTAATTGAGCTGGTACGGTACACAGATGCGGAGTATGCAGGTTTCCTTGTAGATAGGAAAAGCACATCAAATATGGTACACAGATGCATTTTGTATCTTCGAGAAGAAAGATGACATGAATTGTGTTTAAGGATTTGAAAAAACAAAACAGATTAGAAAGTGAGAAATTGAGCTATGAAAAAGAGCTAAAAAGTAGGTAGAAAAAAGAGTATTAAAGAGAATTTGAGTTTGATCTCTTTTGGGTCTTTCAAAAAACAACCTTTTGGGTGTAAAAATGACCAACTTTAGGTCTGAAAAATGACCAACTATGGGTCAAAAAAATCAAAGAAAATATCAAAGAAGTACCTTAATGGGAATGAAATAGACCTCAATGGGACATAACAAAGGTGTCATTATGGGCTCAAAATATGATCTTGAAGGATCATGAAAACGACCATCTATTAGGTCAAAGAAAACTGATCTCAATAAATCATCAAAGAAGACCTCTAATGGGTCACAACAAAGATCACTAAGGATCACAACAAAGACCTCTAATGGGTCGAAATAAAGAAGCATAGAAGGGCACAAAACAAACCTCTATGGGCGTAAAACAAAGGAAATAACCACTATGGGTCACAAGATAGACCATCTATGGGTTGGAGGTTAAAGTCATAAGTGTATCAAATTTAGAAGCCAACAAAGTAGGCATTGAGCAAAAGAGATCACAATGGATATTTGAACAAAACGTAGAAATGATCACTCAACAGGGTTCACAGAGAAAATTAAGAGAAACAATCAAGTAGTAAAGAAAAAAAATGAGGCTCGGAGAAATGAATGCACCAAACATCATTATCAAGGTGTCGACTCATGAACAAAGAGCAAGAAACTGCAAATCCGAAATTCACCACAACTAATCCTCAATAAAACCATCATCAACCACAACAACATCAACACAACAACTATTCCATCCAAAAAAAATAAACAACATCCTAATTGCCCATACATCCTCCAAACTGCAACAAAAACAATCAAGAAAATCAAGAGCCATACCCAATTGAGATAGCAGATCAGTCCAATTTTGCAGTAGAAACTGAATTTTCTGCTTAAACTCTTTATGGCGAAAGTGGAAACTCCTCAGCTTACTAACAGTGGAAAATTTCGCAGTGCAATCTTGGAAAAATTTTCTCCAATGAGAAACTGAATATATGACTCCATTAAGCCAAACGCTTGTAACACCATATCTCCAAATATTACTCAGTACAATTGTAAACCCATAAATCCAGTTGAGAAGATCGAAGAATTGAGCCAACGTCTTCCAGAAGAATCGCCAAGAAAACGCAAATAGAAAAATGAAAACCAAGAAATTCAGAAACTCAATTTGAGGTTGTTGTGGTCTGGAAATTTGATCTTCGAGCAATTTGATTAGAATTTTGTGCAAGAAGCATTTTGATCAATATGAAGGAAATCAGGGCACGATTTACACAAAGAATTTCGAAGAATTCAAAACAATAAAATGTTGGAGATTAACGAAACCCTAGAAATTAGGGGAAAACCTCAAGAATCGATAAATTATTCGAATTAAGGTTTATATGAGACAATTTAGAAGTAAATCCGAAAAAATTGAAACAATGAGTGGCCGAAATTAAGCCTGATTCGAGAGAAATTGATCAAAACATCGATGGAAAAATTTTTAGGGAAACTGAGAAAATGAGATGAAATTTGTGGGATTTGAAGAGAAATTTGCAGAAGAAATTGAGCTAGGATTCGTCCCTCTCTGGTACCATGTTAAATTTCATGTTTAAGGAGGTAGAAAATGGTGTATGTCAGCCATGGATGAAGCTTAGTTGAGACAGAGTTATGAGGGAAAAGAGAGAAGGTAATATTAGCAGCAAGCAGCACGAGCGACCACCAGTAGCAACACCACTGGGCATCCAACACACGCCAGAGAGTAGAAGAAAACGGCGGTAAAACGCCAGCCGCACGCGCAAGCAACAGCAGCAGCAGCAAAAGGAAAGAGGGAGGCGCGTGGAGATATAGGAAGCAGGGTGATGTGGGTGGCCCACCTGAACACCGATAATAGCAGCGAGGATGGCCGGCGCGACGCAAGAGGGAGGAAGAGAGGTGCGGGCGAGGGAGAGAAAATTGGGGTTTGGGGATTTTGGGTCTTGCTTTTCAAAGGCCTAGAATCGGAATTGAGATTTTAATTGAAGAGGTTGAAGAATTCCTCTTGGCCTCATCAGATGAAGGCACGAAGGGAGAAAGGAAGGTGGAGCTGACTTCACTACAGCCAAGCACGAAGAGGGGGAAAAGAAGAAAGGCGTGGGGAAGAGAGAATATGAGGGAAGGGGTTCCTCTTTTTTGCACTATAAAACTTAACCCAAATAGACTTATTTCATTACAACATGAAATAGGATCAACAGGATCAACACTATAACTTAAGAAAATTAATTTTGTATAATATTATAACTTAGGATCAAATATTATAATATAATATACAAATATAATTAATTAAACACAAAACTATTTGTACTTATTCCAAATATATAACAGAATAACGAAGCTAAAAAAATAATTAACCAATGATTAAACGCAAAGAAAAATATTAGTTGCTACGCATAAATAAAATATAATATCAGCGTCAATAAAATAATGAAATATTTAGTGACGATAAAAGTTAAAATTCACATCTTACCTCAAATAATATAAGAACATTTGATACATAATTAACTTAAAAAATATAATTAGCATTTAATAATCGATTTAAAAATTGGGCTATTACACATGAGATTGCTTTTGTCTGCCTTCACGCCAGAGGCGTGATTTTTCATATGGCCTACTCTGGACCCTCCACCTTAAATGCCCTATAAAGTACTTGGCATATTTTGGGGCTCTATGAGTAAGATCGGGTCAACATGCTTGTTTTTCACCTGAAGATAGGGTTGTTCATTAGCCAAGCGGGTCAAAATAAATGGTGTAACAAATGTATCGTCTGGAACCTAGTATCACTTAAAGGTCTCTAAATAGGTAAGGTGAATATCCATCTTCAATAAAAACTGACTCAGGGACTTTTGTGAGTGTATTTTGAGGTATCCAAGGTTTGATGTCCCATGCAAGGTGTTCTGAACCATAGTCTCCATATTTGAGATAAAAGAAAGGATGGAAAGTAGTAGTTGAGTAACTAATTCTAATATGAAAATTAAAGAAAACATTACATAACAACTCAAGCAAGATTAAAACCTTTGCTTTACATTCATAGCAAGTATACTCTTGCTCTTAAAGTTACAATGCACTTTTCATGCATTTAAGCATCAATGAACATACTGAAACATTCCCTTAATACTCGACTTAAAACTTCCTTAATTTCTTCCTTTATGACCACTCGGGTCTGAATTGCTTACTATGGATGTCTCGTATCCTTCAACTTCTAGGCACTTTGAAAATCACGACCAGAAGCTAGTCGGATTACTTACTATAATTAACAATTCATGACTCGCACTTAAGACACTAATAATACTTTGGTGCACATAACATTTTCTCATCATGATGTACCCTTTTTATCTACCCCTTTTTGTAATTATGGTTATGTAAATAGTTAAAATTACATGAAAACTTTTGGAAACATGGAAGAATATTTGGCTCTAAAACCAATTTTATAACACCCCAAATTCACTTTACTAAAAATGAATCTAAGAGCAATACCACCATGGTGAAATGCAAGGCTTTTGAAATTGTTCAAAAAAAATTATCTTGAATTATTTTTATTAAATTTAACATATAGATATATGCAACAGAAATAAAACTAAGTCATCATAAATCCTTTATTACAGATTATCTATGAATTATTTAATGTCCAATAAAGTTTAGAAATCTATGAACTAGACTAATCTAGTGTGAAACCAACCCATGCATGCTTGTCATGAATTACGTATAGGACAAGTATGCTCACCATTCAACATAAGGTTGAAATGGGTTGTCGTGAAATCAAAGTAAATTGACCAACAACAACAAGATACACATCAGCAAAAGTTGAGTATAGACATAATAAAGAAAAAGGAAAGATCCTAATCGTGATACTGAAACAAAAATGTTGAATCACCTAGGTTTTGAATGGTGACAAACAGCTACAGGGAACAGTTATTCTTACAGGTGTTTATGAGCTGTTAGGAAACAGCTGAGAAACTAACTATTCCAAGACTATTTGTTATGCAATGTTTCTTGTGTAGCAAATAGGTTTATTACAAGACTTAAAATTAGGAGATACTCTCAAAGATGTTCAAGGAAAAGACAAGTATTGAATTGTTGATTCAAGGGAAGCTTCAAGAATTAAAGTACGTGAAAATAATATAGGATCTTTCATTTGATTCATCATAGGTCTTCATGTAATATATCATATGATATTCTTAGAGAAATTGTTTGTAATATATCATATGATATTCTTAGAGAAATTGTTTGTATTGTTCCTAATGTGAAACAAAAGGGTTTTGAATATGGGAACCAGTTGGTTACATATTTAGAATACTACTAGGCAGGGTAACAGGTCTGGGTACCAGTTACTTTGTAGGGTGATTGTGCTGATTATTTAGAAAATATTTTTGGAAAAATATTTTCTCAAAATACTTTCCATTAGAAAAGACTGCCAGCCTTTACAATCTTTATTCAGTATTCTCTTGCCTTAAAGCGTGTGAATATCTTAGATAATATCTTTCCTTAAGGAAAGATATTACTCAAGATATAATTTCCATAACTTAAGATTATCATATCTTTGATATCTTGAGTTAAGGCACGCTCAGAGGTTAGACCTTGGTCTATAAATATTGAATGATGATTCTACATCACCCTTGACGCTCTTCTAGATTTTATTGAGTAATATTGAGAGCTTTCACTGAGAACAGCTGAACAGCTTCCTAAAATATTGTACACATTTCATAGAGCTTTATATTACTCTTTATTTGCTTTGTAAGAAAGCAGAATTTAAGTGAAACTGATTGTAGTACATCTCTAACAGAGGGGTTAGAGGTTGGATAGCGTTTGTGAGTTCATTCGCTAGTGCTTGTAAGTTAAGTGCGAAGCAGCACACTAGAGTTAGTGTGGGGTGTGTTGTTTCCCTAGAGTAACGGAACAGGAGTGTGCGAGAGTATTCTTATTTTTCATAGTTGATTAATAAGAAAACTAGTGTAGAAGGGCGTAGACACTTGTTTGGTTGAACCTCGTTAAATTTGGTGTGTTCTTTATTATTTTCAAGTTCTAATGTTTCCATTGTCAGGAACCAGCCAAACTGGTTGCTCCTTAAATCGAAAGAATTTGAATTTAGCACCAATTCTCCTAAGTACTTAATTCACCCCCCTCTTGAGTACTTGTAAACCATCAATTGATATCAGAGCGGGTTCTTCTTAATAGGGTAACAGAAAGAGAAGTTGATCATAAGTACTCAAGAAATGAACGCTTTGGGTTATGACAACAAGACCATAAAAATTCAATGGGAAAAACCATGCTTGGTGGAACAATAGATTGAGGAATATCATCATTGGCATTGACTGCGAGTGTTGGTTAGTTGTCAAAAATTGACTAATAGGATCCACCAAGGATGTTGATAGTACCCCGGTTACGATGAAGGAGATCACGTATACATCTACTAATTACAAGAAGTTGGAGAAGAATGCCAAAGCCATGTCCATACTGCAACAGGCCGTTGGAGAGAATGTGACAAACAGAATCTCTGCTTGCATTTCCGCTAAGGAAATCTGAGATACCCTCGACCTTGCATATGAGGGAACCAGGGACGTAAAGAGCTCTAAAATTGATGTACTCATGACTAAATACGAAGCTTTTAACATGAGCAAGGATGAAAAAATAAATAATTGCTTTGCTAGATTTATGACTATATTAAATGATTTAAAATCTCTTAGCAAAAGTTTCTTTGATGAGGATTTGGTTAGGAAAATATTATGAAGATTGACAGATGTATGGACGGCCAAGGTAACAGCTATCTATGAAATAAAAGATCGCACATCACTGAGTTTGGAACAGTTGATTGGTTCCCTTATGACCCATGAGATGCTGGTTGAGTCTAAGAGTTATAAGGGACAAGTCCGAGGTGTTTCTTAAAAGGGAACATTTGAAGAAGAAGAAGAAGATGTCATAGCAATGATGGCTAAATGATTTGAAAAGACACTTCAGAGATCAAAAGAAAAACTTTGAAAGTAAAAATTTTAAGAAGACTAACCCTTCAATTGTACGTTGTTTCAAGTGTAGAGAATTGGGACACATCATTTGTGATTGTCCAAAATGGAAGGACAAACAGTCCAAAAGCAATGATAAGAGAGCTTTCAAGAAGGCCATAGTAACAGCTATGTGGGGTGACTCTAACTCAGGTTCAGAAGAGGATGAAGAGTCACCTAATCGTGAAACTTACATGCATGTTGTATTATGGATCGAGGAGGAAACATCATGGCTGGAGGAACTATGATAAGGAGCGCTATATCAAATTTTTGTCTTATGGCGAAAAAAAGATATACTCAGCGAACACAAGATAAACTGGGGCAAATTCGTGAGGACATGCATCAATATGATATAGAGAACATGCTTGAATGTGTTGACTCTTTTTAGATGAATGTCTTAAGCTAAGTGAAGCTTACATAACTTGCAGACGTGAGTTGAAAGAAAAGAAAATCGAATGTGATATTGCTACAGCTAGTTGTGATCATTTAGAACAAGTGTGTGTTGAATTAAAGGATTAAATGGTTGAACTTGAAGTTGCACATGACAAGTGCAAAGTCAAGTTGGAAACAACTAAGTCTTCTTTAGTAGAAAAGGATAAGGATGTTCCTAGTGATAGTGAAGAAAACTTAAATGTTCCCTCTGTGCATGATTTGTTTAATTCGGATGATCCCTCCAACAAACACTCTAAGCAAGTCTAATTTACTGCATGCATTTAACCTTTTATTTGATGATGCAGAATAGTTACATATTGTTACACTCAAGACTGCCCAGCTAATTGTTTCCCCCACAGGTCCTTGTGCTGAAGCTAGTTTGATGAGTATGTAGAAAAAAATTGTTATTTGGAAGCTGAAATTCATTAAATGAATAAGGGAAAGTAGAAAGCGGTTGTTGATATGCTAAATAATTCCTTGGTTGCAAAACTCGAATTTCATCTTGAAAAACTTAAAAGTAATTTCAATGCTATCAATAAGAAAAATGCTTTTCTTATACAAGTTCTTGAAACCAAGGACAAAGAGCTGCAAAAAAGTCAAAGGCATGTGGAAAAACTTATATCTGCAAGGGATATCTTGACTCATCTTACCTCCATGGAAGGTAATAGTGGTACAATTGAGCTTGGTCATTTTAGAGCAAGAACCAGACCAACTGGCACCCAAAGGGAACCACTTGGATCGAGGAATTCAAAAGAAGTAAGTATGTTATTGCAAAGGACATGCATGTGTGTTATCATTGTGGTATGAATGGATATAAGAATTTCAATTGTCCAGCTAGGAAGAAGAGTGTGGAAAGAAACAACAAACATGTTAAGGAGGATTGGGTGAGGAAGGACCAGCTAGAGTCAACTGTTTGTGGAAAGGGACCTAATAAAGTTTAGGTTCCTAAATCTAATGTTTGATTGTTTCTTGCAGGCAAAAGTGAGAGGTAGTACCTTGTGGTATTTAGACAGTGAATGCTCAAGACACGTGTCTGGGGATAAGAAGCAATCTCTCTCACTCACAGCCTATGACGGTGGAAGTGTTACCTTCGGAGACAACTACAAAGGTTCCATTATGGGTATAGGTAAAGTTGGTAAGTCACTTTCACAAGCTATAGATGTTGTATATTATTTTGATGGCTTGCAACATAATTTGTTGCACATTTTTCAATTATGTAATAAAAGCAATCGAGTTGAGTTTCAAGCTAACCTTTGTCACATAGTTAATTCAAAAGCTGGTGAACTTGTCTGTGAAGGAACCACGAAAGGTGATATTTATATCACCTTGCTGGATAAACTTCCGGAGAACAAGGCCATTTTTTTTGGGTGATGCTTCCGAGTCAAATAAATGGGTTTGGCATAAGAGATTTGGTCATGCTAGCTTAACAATTTTGAATAAACTTAAAACTCGTGACTTCGTAATTGGACTTCTAAATATTAAGTACGGGATTGACAAAGTTTGTTTAGAATGTGCCAAAGTAAAACATGCAAAATCCTCTTTTAAGCCAAAAAGTGTCATGAGTACCAGCAGACCTTTCGAACTTGTGCATATTGATTTATGTGGTTCCATGCGTGTGCGAAGTCGAAATAGTCACAGGTTTGTATATTTTATGGTTGTTGATTTTTCTAGGTTTACCTGGGTTATCTTTTTGCATTCAAAGGATGAGACATTTAATGAGTTTGTTGCATTAGTGAAAAAGGTACAAAACCAGCTAAATCATCAGCTGGTTGCGGTAAAATCTAATCATGGCACTGAGTTTGACAATTCGAGCTTTATTGACTTTTGTAGAGAGCATGGAGTGAGTCACAACTTCTCTGCCCGTAGAACACCATAACAAAATAGTGTTGTGGAAAGAAAGAATATAACTCTAGAGGAGATGGCTAGGATGATACTTATTGAAAGTGGTCTCCCTAAGACTTTTTGGGAAGAAGTTGTGAACACTGCAAGATACATTTTGAATTGTACTCTCATTAGACCTAAATGGAATAAGACCCCATATGAACTCGTAAAGGGTAGAAAGCCCAATAATTACCCACTTTCGTATATTTAGATGCAAGTGTTTTGTGCATAATAATGGGAAGAATCAGCTCGATCAATTCGACCCTAGGAGTGATGAGGCAATCTTTCTTGGATACTCTTCTCATAGGTAAGCATACAAGGTGTTCAATAAAAGGACCTTGTGTGTTGAGGAAAGTGTTCATGTGATCTTTGATGAGTTTAACATGTCTTCTGAGATCGCACAGGTTGAGCACGGAGATATCATTGGAATGCTCGGGTTTACTTTGAAAAAACTAGCTAGTTCCACTCAGGACCCAGAAGAGGAAATAGGTCTACCTACTGATCCACCAAATGCTGATGGTTGAGTACCTGATCTAGAACGAGAAGAGAATAATGAGGATTTGTCTGAGTGGGAACCAGATGCTGATAGTTCCCACATAGATCAACATGTACACACCTCAGGGGAACCACTGTGCAAGTTGGTGGTAACCCTAATGAGGGACAGGTAAGTAATGAGCAAGGATCCCCTTTGCAACCCAGCAAATCTGAGAGATCCAACTTGGATGCTGTTACTGGAGTACAAGCTAGTTCCAGTCATGTTGAATCAAGAGCACAAAATGATCCAGTTTCAAAGAGTTTTAGATATCAATCTTCTCATCCCTCTAATCAAATCATTAATGATATCAATAAGGAAATTCAAACAAGAAGAGTTGTTTATGAAAGCTTTTGTGCTTTCTTCTCTTTCTTATCAAGCATAGAACCAGCTGATTATAAGATGGCTTTGAATGATCCAGATTGGGTTTTGCCTATGCAAGATGAATTGAATCAATTTGAAAGGAACTAGGTATGACATCTTTAGCCAAGACAACTAGATAGGTCAGTCCTTTGTACTAGATGGGTATTTAGAAACGAATTGGATGTCCTTGGTACAATAGCCTCAAATAAAGCAAGGCTTGTAGTGCAAGGTTACAATCAACAAGAAGGCATTGACTATGATGAGACCTTTGCGCCTGTTGCTAGAATAGAAGCTATTAGAATACTCATTGCTTTTGCTGCTCACATGAATATGGAATTATTTAAGATGGTATGGTATCCGGTTTATTACTGTCTTAATTAACGGTCTGAATCCCACAAAAGTCTCTCATTGGACTATAATTTTTAGAAAATTTTGAAGTCGTCACCCTATTAATATCTGAATAGGGAAAGATTTATTTAATAAATCATTTTAAAATCAATTTTAAGAAATATCATTTAAAACGATGATGACTTCATATGGATAAGGCTTTTTTGAAAATTGGTCTTTCATACCATGAGATAAGGTTCATGGTTTAGGTTAAGAGGTGCGAACGTCTGAAACTTGTCTCCTGTTTCGTTCTAAAGAACGGGCTCTTACTAAATGCGTTATTTTCCATTTTAATGTAATCATGGCCACTCAAAAGAAAGAAAAATACATAATTTGCACATATGCACATCAATCATTTCAATTTTTGAGGGCCAATATATTATTTGTACATGGTAGGTTTGAGCACTGAAGTTGCACTACGTACGAATCATTGCGGGATTGGAATCCACTCATGGATCAAAACCATCGTAGTTCGATCTTATGTCTCACCCTAACTGCCAATTCCATTGGGGATGAAAAGGAAATAAAGGAAAGTTGATTATGAATAATTCACCTTTAGAATTAGACAAATCTATTAGAAATGAGGTAATCACTCCAGTTAGTGATTGAAATGGGGTTAAGATAATTACTCTTATTAGTGATTAAAAATGAAGGTTATGGTAAATCACCCTAATTAGTGATTAACCAAGGGTTAAAAAAATCACCTCAATTAGTGATTAAACATAAAGATGAAGATAATCACCTTATTAGTGATTAAACTTGATGGTTAATTAAGATAATCACCTTAATTAGTAATTAAACTTGAAGGAAAGATAATCACCTTAATTAGTGATGAACAAGGAAGGTTAAGATGATCATCCTAATTAGTGATTAAACTTGAAGGTTAAGATAATCATCTCAATTAATGATTAAAATGAAAGGTTAAGGTAATCACCTAATTAGTGATTAACTAAGGTTTAAGATAATCACCCTAATAAGTGATTAAACTTAGGAGGAAATTAATCACCTCAATTAGTGATTAAATTGAGAATTGAAATAATCACTTTAATTAGTGACTAAATGGATGAAAGCAATTACCTTTTAGTGATTAAATGGGAATTGAAATAATCACCTTGGTTATTGATTAAACTTAGGATTTTTCAAGAGGTCTTAAAAAAGATTTACTTCCTAATTGAAGTCTTTTGGATGGATGCGAAATAATCTTAATTGAATATTATTAAGTCATTTTTAGAAAAATGATCAATTTGAGATGGAATTTGGAGATTTTGTTGGGCTTATCGAAATTTAGCCGTTTAAAATGAGACACGTGAAATGACCTAAAATCAATTAGGAGATCATAATTACCTTTCTAATTATATCAAATTATATAATTGACCCATTTGAAGATTATGGAGAACAATTTTCAAAATGTAAGATGGATCATCATACAATAAACTTAGTTAGATTTGTAATTTTTCCTCTTAATTGAGATTAGGTCATTTAATTCATATATTATGATATATTGGGCCCAACATGAAATATTTGTAACATTGATTGCTCAATTTATTCAAAAAGAATTGTGGAATTATTTATGAAAATTATGCATAAACATCTCCATATTTTTCATTAATTGAGTGATGTAATAACTATTTACAAAGAAACTATTATTACAACAAAAATGTACAAATCCTATGATCTATACAAGTCTTCAATCTTGATCTTCACCATGATGCTCCTTGATCTTCATCTTCTTGGATAGGCTTTGGAATTCAAATTTATTTGAAAACTTATGAATATTAACGGTTAATTAACCTTTTTCATTGATTTTTTTATGATGAATTTTATTGATTTTTATTTACATAATAAGTGATTCATTTTAAGAGGAATTTAAAATTTCATGACTTTTAATTATCATATTTTCGTATGAAAAGAAAATATTTTTTTATGAAAATTGAGTTAATCACTTTATTTCAACTTTTCATATTATACTTTTGTTCATTTACTGACTTCCAAAATTCATAAATTTCTATACAAAGCGTGAAATTGCACATCGTGATATGCCTATTGATAGGTCAGTGAGTTTATATATTGTATTAAAATTTGACAAGCTTTTAGTTACAACTCGAGTTATGGTGAATTTTATCTTAAAACCGGTCAAAACAGAACCTTTATCTAATTTGTTCTTTAAAATCCAACTTAATTAACTTAGTTTCAAATGACATTTGGAATAAGAATTCTAGACACTTTGAAGGAGTAGACTTAAAATTTTCACTTTAATTGGAAATCTTTAAGACCCTTTTTTATTTATTTTCTTAACCAAAGATGAAATCTATGTCTAGAGTTTAGTGATTTGCATAGACGTTTTTATAAAAAATATATAAAATTGTACAAAATTAATATGAATACCATTTTTATGTTATTCGAAAGCTGCTGATGTCTACTTCAATGTTTCTTTTTTTAGTTTCGATGAAATGAGTTTATTTTGAACTTTATTTAAAGAAAAACCTCATATGGTACTGGACAAAATCAGTTTTTCACAATACATTTCCATGAATTGTATTTAAATGTACAAAATTTGTTTTTCATAAATTCCAAAGCCCAGTTGCTGCAAACATTTCGAAATTCCTAGAAAAAATATTACATCCTATATACTATTTAGACAATATAGACAAAAAATGAGATTAAGTACGAAATTGAAACTGACTAAAATTACAACATCACATTTTCTTTTTTATAGAGATGTTTAAGCACAACGCTACTTCAATTTTTTGTGAAAAAATATTTTTGGGTGATTACTTGGTTAAGAAAAATCACATGAACACATATTTTCTAAGAGTCTCCCCATTAGAGTTAACTATTATTGGTGGGGTGATTTAAGGTTGGGAACCAATTAGGACTTCCACATACCCAAATCACTCCAAAAATTAAAAATTTGATAAAAGAAAACGAAGGGAAAGTTAGTATGTGATTAAGAAGATAATTAAGAAAATAACAAGAACTTAATCTTACCTTGCTAATGGTAGGTGCGGCTTTGTCGTGTGCACCTAACCAAAGATAAATTTCTCCTACTCTCTTTTACAATTAAATGTAGAAGGGAAGTAAGATTTGTATCCACAAGGAAACAGGGACAAGTTTTATATTTAGCGTGAATCAATACCTAGATTAGACTAGGTAATAAATAACCTGATAAAAGGGGGTTTTCAAATGAGTTATATAAAAAAAACTAAAACTAACTAGCAAATAAATAAAATGAGAAATCAATATGGAAAGATCTTGAATCCGATTAACATCCACTTCAATTTAATTATCGATCATTGAACCTCAACTCTAATTATTTCCATGATTACCTATTGTCGAGAACTAATCTCGTATTCTCCTTATTCTTAGTTGAATAGCACGATCAGCGTGACTATAAAACCCTAACTAAAGGATAACCTAGTCCGATTAGCGTCTAAGTTCAATCCAATAGCAAGTAATAAACACGAGAGAACCAATAGACCGCTAATGTCATACACGCGATAAACATTCAACAGTTGATTCAATTTCCCCAAGAAATAACCAAGACGATCTGCATCTAAGTTACTCCCTAGTTTGCTACAAATAGATAAAAGAATAAAACAATCCGATTCTATTCTTAAATCTAGCATTAGATTAATTACACAATCAAACTAGTAACGTTCCCAGCATAATTATGCAAAAATCATAAAGTATAATCATAGAAATTAAACCATAATCAAGGAAAATAGATAGAGAGGAAAGATCTCACAATAATGGTTGAAGCTTCATGTTAATCTTCTTCAAGAACAGTTCAAGCTACAATCAGCATAGCAATAGCCAATTCCATAATTGAAATCTCTAAAACTAAACTAGAAAATGAAAACTAAAAAGAAAGGAAGAAGGAAAGATGAAGAGAGGAGTATGTTTTTCTCCTCAAGTCTCCCCCTCCAAATATTAAGGCTTTAGGAGGCTTTTAAACCCCGCACAAAACGTGGCCCCAAACCGACTTAAGCATCGCGAGTCGCGATACTGATCGCGAGGTGCGACGAGTACACTGTCTTCCGCACAACTTGACTGGGCAAAAGGAGGTCGCGAGTCGCGACGTAGCTCGCGAGTCGCGACGTAGCTCGCGAGTCGCGACATGCGTGTGCTGCTAGCACCGAGCACGAGCACTGGATGTGCGCTGCTGGGCAGCTTTGGCTAGCGATGATGCTGGGATGTTGCGCGCTGCTTGGCTTGCGATGCTGCTGTGTTGGAGCCGTGTTGTGCTTGGCTTAGCCTCGCTGCTGGGGGCTCTGCTTGGCTGGCGATGCTGTTGGCTGTGCTTGGTTAGAACTTGTGGCGACGCTTGGCTAGTGCAACGATCTTGTGGAGTTGTTCCAACCACTCATGCTTCTAGGAGCTCGGAACTTACAACTTTAACAATAATTAAAGTACAAAATTCCGAACTTTCGCTAAGAGCTAAGTAAAACACAAATGATAACAATTACAATCAAACCCCTAGCAAAATGCACCCAAAACATCATAAAAACATCGTATAACTTGAGCTTATCAAATACCCCCACACTTGAACTTTACTCGACCTCGAGTAAACTCAAAAGTGAGAATTGCCAAACAAATCTTCACCATGGTTATCGACACCAACCTACACTCTTCACCAACTACATCATCATCATCATATCTTAACAAAATCCGCTCAAAACCTAAACGTAAGGGACAATGACTCCCCCATACTTAGATTTAAGCTCACCCAAACCTCAAAAAATGATCTAAAACTAATTCACTAACCTGAACAAGCAAGCCATGGAACAATAACAAAATGGGATAAATTCCATGCTTACTCCCAAAACAATCGGCTAACCAATGCAAGTTTAAATCCTTACCGGCTAAGGACTTAAATTTCAACACTGACCTCCAAATCACCAAAAATCATCAAAAGAATGTGAAAGCCAACTTTAAATAGATCTTCACAAAACAAAGGATGAATTCACCAACCTTACCCGAAAACGCTTTCCACCTTATGACACCTACTCCGGCAAATGAGTTTTCAAAATACATAAATCTCTCTTAATCTCTCATTTTGCCTAGGAGCCCTTTCGGGTTTTCATCCTAGCTTCTCACATTTTGTTTTTTCATCTCACCATCTTACCCGCTCAATATAAGCCACTTTTTTTGCATAGGTTGCCCTTTTGGGTTTTCAACCTATCCGGGCCCCCTTTTTTGCCTGAGTCGCCCGCCCTTGCGGGTTTTCAACTCAGCGGGTTTCATTTCATCACTTTTTTTTTATATTTTTTTTTTCATTTTGAAAGTAATACATACAACATAGATACATGAGAATGAGAATACCCTCCCCACTACTTAAACAACACATTGTCCTTAATGTGACGACAATTAGAAGAAAATTTTAACTCAAAATGGGGGGAAAAATCGAAAATCGGGTAAATCGAAGATCGAAGGCTCAAGACTCATGACAAACAATCCGTCAAACTCAAATTTCTTAACAACACCAACTCGAATCTCATAAATCAACTCACAACCTTCTCCCTCGAATCACTCAAACAAATGGCAAATTCAAATTTTTTAAATTTTTGAGATTTGCACCTAGCTTAAGAGATCGAAAAGATACAACAATCTCACCGTTTCAATTTCGCCAACTCTTAGTGGTTGAACTCTTCCCAACGGGTTTTCTTTTGTGGATTTTGGCTCAAAGTGGATTAAGATTTGTTGTGGTTCTTTTTAGTGGGTGGGAAGTGGGTGAAAGAAAATTTGTTGTGGTGGTGGAAATTTGATGAGAAATAAAGGAAAAGAAAGAAAATAAGAGGGGTCTCGGGTTGCCTCCCGAGAAGCGCTGTTGTTTAAAGTCGTTAGCTCGACTTAGTACCTTAAGCTCAATAATTGGGCTTGTGCTCCATGTGTGACAATGGTGGCTCCATGTCAACCTCCAATTCAAGTACCTGCAAAACAGATTGAGAAGAACTCTTGCAATGCATCGTTAATGGTACAGTTTCAAAACAAGGTAAATTAGGAGGCTTTTTTCGCTCTTTCAACTCCGGCACCATAACCTCCACGTTAGTAGGAGACACACAATCCTCAACCAAGACATCATCAGCATTCATCGACTCATCAACCTGCTCAATATCAAGAACATCATGCAATAAAGAGTCAACAATGTTAATAGAGCAAAGTGGGTTATCATCCTTAAGTAGAAGCTTAGGATCATTGATATCAAATGCCTCTACCTTCCCCTCAAACTCCAAGGTCAAAGAGCCAGCGCAAACATCAATTATAGTGCACGATGTTTTCAAGAAAGGTCGCCCCAAAAGGATTGGGGCGGCATGCTTATCAGGTTCCATCTCCAAAAGATAAAAATCAGTAGGAAATTGCAATTTCCCAACCTTAACTAACACATCCTCTAATTTACCCCTAGGATAAACATTGGATCTATCAGCTAATTGAATCACCACACCAGTTTCATGCAAATTGCCAAGTTTCAAAGACTTATACAATGAATATGGAATCACATTAATTGACGCACCTAAGTCTAACATGGCTTTAGGAAACATGGTGTCACCTATAGTACATGGGATGGTAAACATGCCTGGATCATTGCACTTTTGAGGTAATTTCTTTTGAAAGATAGCAGAGACATGCTCGCTAGCCTTGGTTACAGCTCCTGCAATTTGGCTTACTTGGTTCTCCAAGTTCTTGATGCTCGATCGAGTTTCCTCTTGGAACTGCACCATGTTACCCTGCATGTTAGTCACATTTTTAGTTAAAACATTTAACATTTCTTCAGTGGACATGCTAGAGCTCGAGTCTTGGTCTTGGGGCCTAGGATAAGGGTGTGGTGGTGGCCTGTTATAGTGCTGTTGTTGATGTTGATTGCCAAATCTGAAGTTAGAATGATCTCTCCACCCTTGCTCGGAAGCATAGGAGTAGGGATCATGTCTCGTAATGCTTGTTGGCCTTGAAAACCCTACGGCTTTGACCTCTTCCCTAAATTCTTCTTGCATTTGAGGGCAAACATCAGTATGATGATCTAAAGAACAAATTCTACAAGCTTTTACCTGTTGAACTCTATTGTTCTTTACCATGAACTCACGCATCATTGATGTGAGAGCTTGTACTTGATCCTCGGCCTTTGAAGAGCTAGAACCTGGACTTTCAACATTTGCTCTACGATGATTCGATCTTCTACTCGAATCGTCTCGAGCCTTCGACTAGTTCCTCAATGAGTTCTCTAGGCTGCGGTTGGGGTTTTGTTTATGAAAGAACCTCCACTAGCAACATTCACCATTCGCACATCTTCGTCAGAAGAACCATTGTAAAAGTACAAAATGAGGTCTTCATCAGAATAGCCATGATATGGACAACTAGCACAAAGTCTCTTGAACCTCTCCCAATATTTGTAGAAAGTCTCATCTTGTTTCTGCTCAATATTGCTGATTTTCTTCTTTAATGTTGATGACTTAGAAGCTGGAAAGAACTTCTCAAGAAATCGCTTCTTCATTTCAACCGAAGTGGAAATACAACCAGGAGGAAGATAATATAACCAATCTTTAGCTCCATCCTTCAAAGCAAAAGGAAAAGCTCTCAACTTGATTTATTCATCCTTTGCTCCACTTGGTTTCATGCTAGTACAAACCACGTGAAATTCCGAAAGAAATTTGTTTGGATCTTCTCCATTGAGCCCATGGAACGAAGGAAGCAAGTGTATCAACCCCGACTTCAATTCAAAAGTAGTGCCTTCATCAAGAGCCGGAAATGAGATGCACAATGGTTATTGATCAAGGTTAGGAGCCGTGAGCTCCCTCAATGTGCGTGGCTCGACCCTCGGAGGCATCTCTTCTTCTATGTTGATAGCAAAAGGAAGCTCCTTGAAGTTTTCACGTCGTTCTCTGCTCAACCTGAAAAGAGTTAATTCCAAATCTCGATCGTACTGCAAAGGGTGTTGATTAGTAGCACGAGTGTTAACCATAAACAAAGAGCACAAGCAAGACAATCCAAAAACACACGCAATATACAAACAAGTAACACCGTTTCCTCGGCAACGGCGCCAAAATTTGGTAGGTGCGGCTTTGTCGTGTGCACCTAACCAAAGATAAATTTCTCCTACTCTCTTTTACAATTAAATGTAGAAGGGAAGTAAGGTTCGTATCCACAGGAAAACAGGGACAAGTTTTATATTTAGCGTGAATCAATACCTAGATTAGACTAGGTAATAAATAACCTGATAAAAGGGGGTTTTCAAATGAGTTATATAAAAAAAAATAAAACTAACTAGCAAATAAATAAAATGAGAAATCAATATTGAAAGATCTTGAATCCGATTAACATCCACTTCAATTTAATTATCGATCATTGAACCTCAACTCTAATTATTTCCATGATTACCTATTGTCGAGAACTAATCTCGTATTCTCCTTATTCTTAGTTGAATAGCACGATCATCGTGACTATAAAACCCTAACTAAAGGATAACCTAGTCCGATTAGCGTCTAAGTTCAATCCAATAGCAGCAATAAACACAGAGAACCAATAGACCTGCTAATGTCATACACGCGATAAACATTCAACAGTTGATTCAATTTCCCCAAGAAATAACCAATACGATCTGCATCTAAGTTACTCCCTAGTTTGCTACAAATAGATAAAAGAATAAAACAATCCGATTATATTCTTAAATCTAGCATTAGATTAGTTACACAATCAAACTAGTAACGTTCCTAGCATAATTATGCAAAAATCATGAAGTATAATCATAGAAATTAAACCATAATCAAGGAAAATAGATAGAGAGGAAATATCTCACAATAATGGTTGAAACTTCATGTTAATCTTCTTCAAGAACAGTTCAAGCTACAATCGGCATAGCAATAGCCAATTCCATAATTGAAATCTCTAAAACTAACACTAGTGGAAAAACAAGGAATGGCTGCGGTGAAAACAGCCCTAAGGGCTGCGTTTTTGGCCAGCAGCCCTTTCCATAGCAGCCCTTCAATAAATAAGAAGGGTTGCGGTTTTAAACCGCAGCCCTTCACAACGAAGGGCTGCGGTTCAGGCCAAAAACGCAACCCTTCTAAGCTGGAAGGGCTGCGTTTTTGGCTTAAACCGCACCCTTCTCTAAATGAAGGGTTGCGGTTTTAAGCCTAAACCGTGACCTTATTTAAGTGAAGGGCTGCGGTTTTTAGGCTTAAAACCGCACCCTTCACGTTTAATTTTTTTTTTTTAAAATAAATTGCACCCCCACCCCCGCCCACCCCCCGCCAACCCCAAAGACCACCCCCCCCCCGCCCACCCCAAAGACCCCCCCGCCCCTGCCCACCCCCCACCCCAAGACACCCCACCCCCTGCCCACCCCCAAGACCCCCCACCCCCGCCCACCCGAGCACCCCCCACCCCGCTGCCCCCAAGACACCCCACCCCCGCCCACCCCAAGCACCCCCACCCCCTACCCACCCCCGTCCACCCCAAAGACCCCCCACCCCCGCCCACCCCCCGCACTCCCACCCCAGCCCCCCACCCCCGCCCCACACCCGCACACCCCCCGCACTCCCCCGCCCCGCCCCTCACCCCCCCCCACCCCTTCACTCCCCCGCACCCCCCACCCCAGCCCCACCCTCTCGCCACCTCCTCCACCCATTGCTACCAGCCACCCCAAGACCCAACCAGCCCCATAGCCTTGCCCAAGCCCCACCATGACAGCCCCCCACCCCACCCCCCACCCAAAACCTCCCTTCGACACAAAAAAAACCGATCAAATTGCAATAATAATATATGACAAGTTTTTAAACGTAATATAATAATTAACTTTAAATATGTATATATTTAATAATGTAAAAAGTGTACATAGAATTGATAAAAACTAGTAGATGTATCATAAGCAATCATCGTAAATGTGGGACGCCAACTTATCCCGAACTTCATGTAATTCGTCTGTGGTGAAGGCCCTCAAACGTGGTGTGTTATTCATATAAACCTTGCAAAACAACCAAGGAATAAACACATAATATAAGAATTCAATCATTTACCGTAGTTAGTAGTTCTAAAAATGACATATACCTTCCCGAAATTTAATCAAAAACAAATGCAAGCCTAAAACTCTACACACTAGTTATATTATACCTTATATTATCATATTGAAAAATAAAATGGAGTTAAATGAAGCGATAAGTACGAATTGGACGCGAAAAGGCAAAAATAGGCCTAAAATGCCCTTTTCGTTCCCAAAATTCAACCTACAACAATTGCAAACCTAAAAACCTACACAATAGTTATATTACGCCTCATATTATCATGTTCAAAATGAATTTGGGGTTAAATGACTCGATAAATACGATTTGGAAGCGTAAAAGGCAAAAATAGGCCTAAAAATTACATTTTCGTTCCCAAATATATGCATGTGCTACTTTGGTTTCTAAACCAATTCATACCTATTACCAATCGATCTAATCTAAACTAACATATACTAATAAGTTACATACCTTTTGAAGATCATCGGCGTTAGTGCACTGGTTGACGATATCGAACATGTACCTCAGCACGTAATAGCCACATGCAAGTCCATCTTCTTGTTGCGGACACTAAATGTTCACCAAAGGATGCATCCAATGACATTCATGTTAATTAGATGTGTAGTATGTGGCTAAAAGTGTTTCTATATAAGGACAAATAAATTAGTCATGTTACCTCGACTGATATCCAAACAGGAGCTTTTGGTGCTCGAAGTCCTGTTGCACTAATATGCCTCATCACACTACATCAACAACATTATTATAAGATTAGATGTACTAACTGTTTATATATTTAAAGATGATGAATAATGTGTAATATTAATGAGTTTCGATTAGGCTACCTATTTAACAATGATTTGATTAGTCATGTCCGTGGTGGTTGTCGACGCAAAGAATCAAAGTGGTAGACTTCGTTACGTGACAAACATATCGCAAGCAGTGTCCAATGAGCCCTACAACAAGAAAATATAGTTATTATTAATCGTAGAACAATTAATAGGTCAATTTAAGTATCGAATAATAAAAGTAAAGCGAGTTTAACAAGCATACTTTTCAATATAAGGAACAAGAATGATCTGATGATATCCAAAACGAGATGATGCTTTGAAACTCATGTCGAGATACTCTTTCACTTCGACTTTGTTTTGTAAGCAATTGTCATCTCGTATTATGTTTGGACATAACCAACCAAACATTGCACTAGATGTTGCAAGCAATTCATTGTATAATAACCTGAGAAATTATATTGATTAAAAGTAAACCAACAATTACTTATTATGGAATTGAAAACTACTTAAGGCATATGTATATGTATATTTAATTTATATACTTATGTATTACCTCATGAATGTTTGTATCATGGAAACATTCAACTCTACCCCACATAAGAATTCTTTAATATCAACCTTAGAAATGAATGTCGATGAGTTCTCAAGGTAGTGGAATTGTTGCTCCCCCAAAGCAACCTCAATTGCACTTTCATCGGGTAAATCGCTAGCGCACTCATGTAACCAAAAGCATGGAATAGTAAGGCTCCGCACCACCTCTGGATCGATAATAAGTGGATTTTTTGTCTTAGAAACATTTCCCTTCACCACATTTTGTTCACCTTCATCACGTAAACTTGTTTCTTATAAGGTGAACATGCCTTCTTTCCCTTCCTGGCATGTGAGTCAGCCTTCCCCCAAACCTAGTATTTAGTTAAAAGTAAAGATATTACTGACTATCATAGGAACTACAAAAGAAAACACGCATATATATATATGAATGTTAATCATTGTACCTCATCTGAAAACCGCACCAATGCACGCGGCCCGAGAACATAATCGCCAAGGGCATCATTTAGTAACTCGTAGACCAACTTCGGCCTGCGGCAGGAAGAGGTAATTCTTCGAAACCTGACACAATTTCATTGAGGGTGACCACATAGTGATTATGATCCACTAACTGGTTATGCAATCGTACTCGGTCACTAGGGGGTTGTGCATGGCCATGAGCTACGAGGATAAAACTATCATAACCATCTCCTCCAGCTAATAGTTCACATGGTGTCTATTTATAGTTAGTCTATGAAACAACATATATATAGTAAGAATTTCATGCATTTAAGAACAATAGTTTTTTAACAAAGCAAAGGGATTAAGTGATTACCTTCAACTCGGGTCCTACAGGTGGATCAGGCTGGTTAGGTGTAGTATCACTACCCTTCTTGAATGCAGCAAAAGTCGGTAAACCCATTTGCTCCAAAATGGCGTTGAAGTTATGGGTCATCTCCTCCCTTAGCTCCTCCCGAAGTGCGGCTTTCATAGCCTCCACATCTACCGACGCCGCCGAATTCACACTACTTACACTTGATTTTGTCGCTGTAGTGTATTGATCACCATATACCTTTCTCAAACCGAGGCGGACACCTCCTACGCCCCTCACGCGTCCACTGTGGTCCGGTCCTAAAGTTTCGTGCAATGCATCAATATGTCCTTTAGGAGTGAACTCACCAGTTGCCTCTTTTTCCTTCAAGCCAATCTACATAAGTATAAGAGAGAAATGCTTGTGAGCGCAAAAGTTATATTATATATACCTTATATAACCATATAATCTGTACTTACAATGGCGTTGGCTATCTCGTTGTGTTCGGGATCGTGCAAGACTCTTTTTCCCTTTGCATCAACCCCATGCATCGAACACCACCAATCGAGGACTCTATCTCGGTTGCCGAGGCCGTGCAACCGCTGTCGCCGAGCCGGTCCCGTTGCCGTTGTCGACCCTATTGTGGGGTAATGGCTGAACATCCACTTCTCTCTCGCCTCATTGTACGAATGAGCACCCAAATGATGATAATACTTCCTAGCTTTTGCACTCGCGCTGCTTTTCTCACGACTTGCCTAAAACACACAATTAGTAACAAAGGTTAGCTACGGTGCTACACAATAATACTGGATCTAAGTGTATTAAATCTTAATAAAATATTCTTACAATAGCTTGTGGGGTTGTTTTCTTGGCAACAAATGCTTCCCACTCTTCAGGTTTGATAGTTTTCCATATTTGAAATGGTAATTTGGATGGTCCAGATGATGTTTCCGGTGAAGCCTCAGGATCGGCTTATGTTTCTCCGCCGTAGATGTTCTTCTTCTTTGTACCTACTACTTTCCTCCGCTTAGTGATCCACCCAGACACTAACTTAGCCTTGAAATCTCTGAATCTCTAGGCAACCGCGGATAGAAATACATTCTTCTTGGCTTCATCATCTTCGATATTGAATTGATTCTACAAAAAACGCAGTTCACAAATTAGTTTTCGCAAATGTTGTAATTTATATGCTATAAGTAATATTACACATATATTTAACTAAATAATTAAGAAACTAAACGTTATTGTACTTGAAGCTTACCATGGTATCTTCCCATAGACACCGCTTCAATCCCTCGGGCACTTCATTCCATGAGTGCAAAATGGAGAGTTTATGCATGCAAATGCCAACTTGCATGCCATACTTTTGACGCCACTTTCCACAAGGTTGACCCATGTTATCGTACTCCAAAGTCATATTTGTGTGTTTCCCTAGTGACTTTGTAGGTCCCCTTCCTTTTCTCTTTTTCGTCGCCAATGACTTCCTAGGCATTTGTGCATTAATCTCTTCACGGCGAAATCGAGACAATTTACCCCGTTCCTTTCTCGCATCGAAAGACTCATCCTCGGTAGTGTGTTCAGCACCACTTGTGCTGTTATCCGTATGCACATCCGCCATCTCCCTGAAATTGTACAAATATATGCATTAATATAACAAAAAATTAAAATTAACATTGCCACTAAGGGGGTGGGGTGTGGGGAGGGGGTTATGTGTGCAAGGGCCAGCAATGGGGGGAGGGGAGGGGGGTTCGTGTGCAAGGGGCAGCAGTGGGGGAGAGGGAGAAGCAGGGGAGGGGAGGGGAGAGGCGCGGTGGGGGGAGGGGCAGCGGTGGGGGAGGGGGGGTAGGGGGGAGGGGTGTGCGGTTGAGGGGGGGGGAGGGGCAACGGGGGAGGAGGGGAGGGAGGGGGCCGGCGGTGTAGGGGGAGGGGAGGGGAGGGGTGTGTAGGGGGAGGGGAGGGGCAGCGAGGGGGAGGGGAGGGCCAACGGTGTAGGGGAGGGGAGGGGAGGGGTGTGTAGGGGGGGAGGGAGCGGCGGTGGGTGGGAGGGGGAGGGGGCTGTGCGGTGGCGGGGAGGGGGGGGGCAGTGCAGAGGGGAGGGAGGGAGGGGTGTGTAGGGGAGGGGTGTGCGGGGGGGGGAGGGGAGTGTGCAGGTGGGGGGGGGGGGGGCGTGGGGGGAGGGGAGGGAGGGGAGGGGTGTGCGGGGAGGGAGGGGGCGGCGGTGGGGGGGAAGGGAGGGCGGTGGGGGGGCATGTGCGGAGTCTTGGAGCCCTCTCAAGCCCGCACATGCCCCCCCACCGCACGCCCCCCCCCCCCCCCACCGCTGCCCCTCCCCCTCCCCCGCACAACCCTCCCCTCCCCCCACCGCCGCCCGCCCTCCCCGCACACCCCTTCCCTCCCCCACCGCCGGACCTCCCCCATGCACACCCCTCCCCTTGAACACGGTTACATACTAATAAGTTAGGAGTTAGATCAACAAAAATAAAATAAAATGACTCGATAAGTACGAATTGGATGCGAAAAGGCAAAATTTGGCCTAAAATGACCTTTTCGTTCCCAAAATGCAGCCCTATCCTAGAAATTTGCGAGTGAGTGTCTACTGTGTGTTGCGCGCAAAACTAGTTCATGAATTGGGCGGGATAGGAAGGGCTGCGCTTATCCTAGAAAACGCAGCCCTTCGTGTATGAAGGGCTGCGGTTTCAAGGATAAGCGCAGCCCTTCACTTAAAGGGCTGCGGTTAGCCTTTAAACCGCAGCCCTTCATAAAGTTTGAAGGGCTGCGTTTTCTAGATAACCGCAGCCCTTCACTAAAAGGGCTGCGGTTTTCAAGGAAACCGCAGCCCTTCATACACGAAGGGCTGCGTTTTTCAAAACACGCAGCCCTTCCAGCGCAGCCCTTCCTTTTTTTTTCCCCTAGTAACTAGAAAATGAAAACTAAAAAGAAAGGAAGAAGGAAAGATGAAGAGAGGAGTATGTTTTTCTCCTCAAAAATTTGGTAGGTGCGGCATTGTCGTGTGCACCAAACCAAAGATAAATTTCTCCTACTCTCTTTTACAATTAAATGTAGAAGGGAAGTAAGGTTCGTATCCACAGGGAAACAGGGACAAGTTTTATATTTAGCGTGAATCAATACCTAGATTAGACTAGGTAATAACTAACCTGATAAAAGGGGGTTTTCAAATGAGTTATATAAAAAAAACTAAAACTAACTAGCAAATAAATAAAATGAGAAATCAATATGGAAAGATCTTGAATCCGATTAACATCCACTTCAATTTAATTATCGATCATTGAACCTCAACTCTAATTATTTCCACTTCAATTTAATTATCGATCATTGAACCTGCTAATGTCATACACGCGATAAACATTCAACAGTTGATTCAATTTCCCCAAGAAATAACCAAGACGATCTGCATCTAAGTTACTCCCTAGTTTGCTACAAATAGATAAATGAATAAAACAATCCGATTCTATTCTTAAATCTAGCATTAGATTAATTACACAATCAAACTAGTAACGTTCCTAGCATAATTATGCAAAAATCATAACGTATAATCATAGAAATTAAACCATAATCAAGGAAAATAGATAGAGAGGAAAGATCTCACAATAATGGTTGAAGCTTCATGTTAATCTTCTTCAAGAACAGTTCAAGCTACAATCGGCATAGCATTAGCCAATTCCATAATTGAAATCTCTAAAACTAAACTAGAAAATGAAAACTAAAAAGAAAGGAAGAAGGAAAGATGAAGAGAGGAGTATGTTTTTCTCCCCAAGTCTCCCCCTCCAAATATTTAGGCTTTAGGAGGCTTTTAAACCCCGCACAAAACGTGGCCCCAAACCGACTTAAGCATCGCGAGTCGCGATACTGATCGCGAGGTGCGACGAGTACACTGTCTTCCGCACAACTTGGCTGGGCAAAAGGAGGTCGCGAGTCGCGACGTAGCTCGCGAGAAGCGACATGCGTGTGCTGCTAGCAGCGAGCACGAGCGCTGGCTGTGCGCTGCTGGGCAGCTTTGGTTGGCGATGATGCTGGGATGTTGCGCGCTGCTTGGCTTGCGATGCTGCTGTGTTGGAGCCGTGATGTGCTTGGCTTAGCCTCGCTGCTGGGGGCTCTGCTTGGTTGGCGATGCTGCTGGCTGTCCTTGGTTAGAACTTGTGGCGACGCTTGGCTAGTGCAACGATGTTGTGGAGTTGTTCCAACCACTCATGCTTCTAAAAGCTCGGAACTTACAACTTTAACAATAATTAAAGTACAAAATTTCGAACTTCCGCTAAGAGCTAAGTAAAACACAAATGATAACAATTACAATCAAACCCCCTAGCAAAATGCACCCAAAACATCATAAAAACATCGTATAACTTGAGCTTATCAGCTAACTCAATGATGCACTTCCTTTACAAAGGCTTCTACTTTTTTTGATTTTTTCTCAACTTCCAAGTGAGTTTCTAAATTCACTTAATTACTAACTAAAGCCCTTTTTGTGTTTCTCTTTGATGAACTTTTTACTTACTAATTACTTTCCTAATTATAAGTTTTGCTTTCTTTTTTTTCTCTCTTAAATTAGGGTTTTTAATTTAGAACAAGTATGGAGAAGGTTTTTTTTGTCCCAAACTACCTTTAACTTTCAAGTTTTTGCGAGAAACTACCTTATAAAAAATTTGTTGCCCCAAACTACCTTACTTTTACAATTTTGTTGTTGACAGCTACCTAATGCCGATTTTCGGCGTTGACTATTTTTTTCAGTTCAAAATTGTGGGAGAAAACAAAATTACCCTTATGGAAATTGCTTGAGATCCGAGGAGATTGAGAGGGTGATTTTTTCAATTTTAGTTTAAGTAGTAGAAGAGGAATTTAATGGTGGATTGGTGGTACAAAGTGTCGACATAGATATGAGAGACAGAGAGGGTGCACAGGGAAATGGGAAAAATAGGGTGGGGAAAGTGAGAAAAGGGTTTGAATAGGTCAAGTGATATTATGTGACATTAAAAAAACTGAAAATAGAAAGAGTCAACACCGAAAACCGGCATAAGGTAGCTGTCAACAGTAAAACGGTAAAAGGTAGTTTCTCGCAAAAACTTGAAAATTAAAGGTAGTCTGGGACAAAAAAAATCCTATGGAGAAATAAGTGTTTTGTGAGGATTGGAATTATTCTTGAAAGTTGTGTTTAGAAGTTGTTTTGAGAAATTCTTGTTGAAATGAAAATAAACGCGGGCATTTATAGGAAAATGAAGTGAGGAATTACGGTTTGAAGGAGGTGAAAAATAAGATTTTTCACCGGAAAAATCTAATTTTTACCATCCTACATCATCCTAATGACATCATCAAATCTCCTTACATCATCAAATTTATTGGAAATCCAAAGATTCTTATTCTTTTTAGATATGAATTTTGATTTTTAAAGTAATGAAGCAAAATCAGATTTTCAGTCAATATTCTCTTCCTAAATACTTCCAAAAGTGTAAAAGTGCATCGACAAACGTGAAGGAGAAGTTTACTTGGCAACACCCCGGAGCGGAGAAGCCTGCGCTGGACACAGCCATGGTGCACCAGGAGCACGGGCATGCGTCTGGCACACGCAACGATGGTGCGCTGAGCGCAAGCATGCGTCTGGCGCACAGCCAGGATTTTCCAAAAAAAAGGATCTTTTGGCTCTTACACCTTGGATTTGATTCCGATTTTTATTGCTTTTCATGATTCTTATTCCTTAACCAATGGATAAAAGATTGTGATTGGTGGTTAAAGAATATATTCTTATTGTTTATCCAATTGACAAACGAAAGTGACTAGTGGGTAAGGACTTGATCACCAAGAAAATTGATTCCCACCAGTTTTGAGAAACGAGTAAAGTTCCGACACTTAAACGTGACTCGATTTTCCGTTTTTTCGAAAAACTAACTTAAAACAATTAATGAAAACTCGTCAATTTAGTAAAGACCAGCATTATTCTACAGCAAATCATTTTATTAAAACTGGTGGATGTAGTTATGGACTACAACTTATGGAAAAATTATGTTTTTAAACCGAAATCGTATGACTAAGGCGCAAAATGGGAAAACATATGACAGAATGAAACTCGCGCTCCGAGACGGAACATGCGTTTGGGGGTGGCGCTCCACGATGCATGACGACTTCGTTAGTTTTATTTCTTTTCAGATTTCTTTATTTTAAAATTTTATCCGCAACAAGGTTTCAAAATTTGGTGTCTACAGATGATGTGAAAACAACATTTTTGAATAGCTATTTGAAGGAGGAGGTATATATGTTGAACAACCAGCTGATTTTGTTGATTAATTGTTTCCCACTATGTATTCAAACTTGATAAAGCTTTGTACGGTCTCAAACAAGCTCCAAGAGCTTCGTATGAGAGATTGTCAAAGTTTTTGATGGAAAATAAATACAATAGGGAAATTGTTGACAAAACTTTGTTTATCAAAACCAGGAGGAAACACTTGCTAGTTGTTCAAATTTATGTTGATGATATCATTTTTGGAGCTACTAATCAGTTGTTAATCTTATGCAGAATGAGTTTGAAATGAGAATAATGAAAGAACTTTGCTTCTTCCTTGATCTACAGATTAGGCAAACAACTGATTGAATCATGATTCACCAGCAGAAGTATCTTAGGGAAATTCTACAGAAGTATGGTTTGGAGAACACAAATTCACCATAATGAAAATAATAATCTGATCCGGTTTTTGGTGAAAACCGGATCAGTTAGTAGATAACCGATCCAGTTTTCAACAACAACCAGATCAGTGTGATTCTTGTCAAATAAAAAAAATTGGCAGCCACCAACCATTGACTTGAACAACGAATTCGTTCACAAAACATATTTAGCAAAACATCAACAAATTCAGCCATATACTATCTGAAAATCAACAATAACCGGGTAGTATAACGAAATTTTAGAAAAATCAAAGTATTATTAATATATGAAAATTCCCTTACAAGCATTAATATGAAATAAAATACGAAATTAATTGAAAAAACATATGAAAAGGAAAACAAACGAAATTAAATAAATTACACAAAAAGAAATTCACCAAAACACAAATTCACCATGACGAAGTAAATAAATTCTAAAAACTAAAAAATAAACTAAAAATCGAAAAAAAAAACTAAATGTGCAACCCTAGAGGAGAGACGGCGACCGACGAGACGACGAGAGGTAAGAGCCTTCCACGCTGATTCTTCGACAAGCGATGGAGTTGGAATCTTCGACAAGCGACGAAGTATTCGACGAGAGGAGATGTTGGTTGCGATGGAATCCTCGACGAGAGGAGAGGCTTGTTGCGACGGAATGTTCGACGAGACAGGAGGCTTGTGGCGACGGAATCTTCGACGAGACAGGAGGCTTGTTGCGACGAAATCTTCGACGAGACAGGAGGCTTGTTGCGACTGAGTCTTCGACTGGAGGAGAGGCTGGTTGAGAAGAGAGAGCCTCGAAGTGAGAGGAGTAGGGTGGTTGACAGAGTGGTGAGACTTGAGAGAGGAGTGGGGAATCTTGAAGTGAGGGGATGGTAGGCTGATGATGAAAAGAGGGAGGTTAGGGTTAGGGGTGAGAGGGTGGTATTTGGGTTAGTGAGAGAGGGGTGTGAAAATGGGGGAAATTTTAAGGGGAGAGGTGACGGGCCCAGGAGTATTACGTACAAGGGAGACGTGCAAATGGGCCCAAGAGTATTACGTACAACGGAGGCGTGCAAATGGGCCCAAGAGTATTACGTACAACGGAGGCGTGCAAATGGGCCCAGGAGTATTAGAAGGGAGGCGTGCAAATGGGCTTCAAATTGCGGAGTTAACTGGTCCATTTGGGAGAACCGGATCAGTTAACAAAAACTGATCCGGTTCAACTCCTAACCAGAGCAGTTATTGGCCCAATATTTCGCGACTAAAAAAATTGAATTCACTGATCCGATTTTGAGGAAACCGGATCAGTATCTTTGTGACATATAACGTTTTTTTCCACTAGTGTATGATACTCATGTTCCCACTTTCACAAAATTAGATGTTGATTCAAAAGGGAAGGATGTTGAAGCTTCATTGTATTGAGGGATGATTGGTTCCCTCTTGTACCTAACATCAAGTAGACTTGACATTGTATTCTCTGTAGGATTGTGTGCAAAATTTCAACGCAATCCCAAGGAGTCTCATCTAAAAGCTGGTAGAATAATACTTAGGTATTTGGTGCGAACAGATGAGTTGTAATTGTGGTACCCCAAATGCATTTTTATTGAGCTAGTACGGTACACAGATGCGGAGTATGCAGGTTTCCTTGTAGATAGGAAAAGCACATCAGATATGGCTCACTTCTTAGGCTCATGTTTGATCTCATGGGGCTCTAAAAAGTAAAATTCAGTGGCGTTATCCACAGCAGAATCGGAATACATTACAGCAGCAGCTTGTTGTTCTCAGCTGTTGTGGATACGGAACTAGCTAAAAGATTTTGGAGTTATCTATGAATGTGTTCCTATCATGTGTGACAACACCAGTGCTATCAATATTTCAAAAAATCCTGTTCAACACTCTAAAACGAAGCACATAGAGATCATACATCATATTCTTAGGAACAATGTTGGGAAAGGCTTGGTTGAATTGTTGTTTTGCAAAAGTAAACATCAAATTGCTAATATCTTCACAAAACCTTTGTGTAGAGAGTCTTTTTGCAAGTTAAGAGTCTTATTAGATTAAAGTAAGAGTCATGTTAGGAGTTATTAGGTTAAGGTCATTTTTGCTTCAGTTGTTTTCCTCCGATCGTTAGCTTAGTACTCTTTGATGTGAAATTGCATACATATATCTTTACTTAATCCTTTAGGTTTTCATGTAGAGACTTTATATATCTCGAAAGATTAGAAAGAATCGTTGCTTGAATAATGGTGAAATCATGCTAAGTTGCCTGAACCAGGTCCAGGTGTTTCTTGTATGAAACAACTAAGGAGATTAGCAGTATTACACATATATGTTTTTAGGAAGTTGATTCTTTCCGAAAATTAAGCGAGTATCTTAAGAAGTTAAGATATTATGTTGCAGTTATCTTTCCTAGAAAAAAAGACACGCTTGAAGAACTTTCTCTCTCTCCTTAAGGCGGCTTCTTCGAGGTTCTTTGTTTTTCAACAATGGGGAATAAATACTCTGTTAGCGCAAGAAAGAAAGGAGGAAAATTAAGGAGCTCATCTGAATTACCTCCTTCTCCAAAGAAAACCCCCACCGCTACTGAAGCTGAAAAACAACCTTCTTCCACCATTGTTTCGGAAAATCCTCCCTCTACCACCCAAACTCAAACGCCCCTACTTGATTTGTAGTCGATGCTACTATTTTTGGATGAAGTGATAACTTATGTGCAATGATGCTCTCATTGAGTACTTTTTAATTATGCCAAAAGGGGGAAATTTGGTTGAAGTTGAAGCGCCTAAGTCTAGTATAGATTGAGTTTGTCCTAGTGTAGTTTTAGTTTTAGTTTAATATATAAATAAATAAAATAGGTGTGCTAGGTTTTTCTTGTTTTAGGAAACAATTGAAATAGTTAACTGTTTCATCCTTTTGAGTCTTGTGTCAAGTAGGCTCCTCTAATGAATTATTTGAGCTTTGATTTAAGTTATATGTTTATACTAACTTCTTGTTTGCGGGAAACTTCAAAGAGTTTGTCATCATCAAAAAGGGGGAATTTGATAAGTCCCCTAGGTTTTGAATTCTGACAAACAGCTGCAGAGAACAAATATTTTTATAGGTGTTTATGAGCTGTTAGAACACAGCTCAGAAACTAATTGTTCCAAGACTATTTGCTATGCTACGATGTTCCCTGTGTAGCAAATAGATTTATTCCAAACCTTGAAGCTAGCAGGTCCTCTCAAAGATGTTCAAGGAAAAGACAAATATTGAATTGTTGATTCAAGGGAAGCTTCAAAAATTAAAGTACATGAAGATAGTATAGGATCTTTCATTTGATTCATCTTAAGTCTTCATGTAATATTTGCATATGATATTCATAGAGGAATTTTTTGTGTTGTTGTTAATGTGAAACATAAGGGTTTTGAATATGGAAAACAGTTGGTTACATATATTCAGAATACTAAAGCAGGGTAATATGTCTAGTTACCAGTTACTTTGTAGGGTGATTGTGCTAGCTGTTTAGAAAAGATTTTCATACCAATATTTTCTCAAAACACTAGTGGAAAAAAGCCCATCGTATCCGGTCAAAATCGAGCTTACAGATCCGGTTTTGGTCCGGGATCCGCTCGGGCTCGCAAACTCTTAGTGACAAACTGATGCGGTCCAAAACTGGAGGTAGAGAAGGAATGTAGGTACCTAAGAAGAGGTAGAGAAGGAATGTAGGTGTTTAGGAACGGTGGAGGTGCGACGGTGGTGGTGCAGAATTGGTGGTGCAGCCGCGGAGGAGGACGCACGGTGCAGCCACGGAGGAGGACACACAGTGCAGCGGTGGGGTTTGTGGATGAAACCCACCGAATTGGAAAGGAGGACGCAGCAGCGGTGGGGTTTGTTGCCGATTGCTGGTGGCCGTCGGGGGAAGGTGGAACCCAGTGGTGGTGGTGGAACCTAGTGGTGGCAGTGGTGGTGGTGAACACAGATGCTTGAAAGTTAAAGGAGGGAGCTCGTTTTTTGAAAGGAAGAAAGGAGGGAGTTAACAGTGGAATGAGAGGGAGCCAAGCCTATTTCACGCGGAAAAAAAAAAATTAACCGTTGCGGTTCATAAAACCGCAACGGAGCAGCGGTTTACTGTTAACCGTTGCGATTTTATGAAGACCGCAACGGTTTTTGATCCCACTTTTTACACCCAAATTTTCGATGATTTACCATTGCGGTTCTCTTAAGGACCGCAGCGGTTGTGTTGTGACATATAGAGTTTTTTCCACTAGTGAAAAAACAAAAAAAAAAATTTTGCATTTTTTCATTATTGATCGATACAAAATCAATAGTATATATCAATACTCATTTTATTAAGCATATTATGCTCAATTGAAGCATAAGCATAAATAATTAGATACATAAAAATATGAATAACTATAATTTTGCACAAGCATCAAGTTCCATAAGCACAGGCTAGACTGGCCATTACTTGTGCTGTAAAATATTTGTTTGTTGGCTCTTCTGACCTTAGCAAATTTTCGGAATGGATTTCATGGTTGCATCTGCTAGTATAATACCTCTATCTTGAAACAGAATCGCAAAGCATAAATCCATAGGCTACTATCTTCAATAAAGTCAGTCTGCAAGATTCATAAAACAAAGGATATATCAAGGACCTCATTAGACAAGCCCTTAAAAAAGCGCACATGCAATCCCACTTAAGACCGGGTAAAGGTGTTACCTGTGTATACAGTGAAATTTTATCTGTGAGAACATCAACCCCTCCAGCTTCCATAATAACCAGATTGCTTTTCTCATCATGGGAAGCAAGTGTAGACAACAACCATACATCAATATTGGGACCACATATGACCTTTGTGCCAGGAGTAGCTTCTCCACTCCTCCCGTCTTCTGTGAAGCACTGAATGCAAACACACATGGCCTCCTGCTCATTAGCCTCTTCCTCTTCCTGATAAGTTTGAGGGATAGTAATCACTTGCTATCAGACCCCCTGCACACACCATTCACATCGACCTGCACACACACACACACACCTACACACTCACCCTTCACACACCTCCACATGCACCCCCCCTTCACATATCCACTCTTCTGACCTCCCTCGCATTGCACAACCTCTCACATCCCTTGCCAACCTCCCTCCTGCATTGCACATCCCCCCCCCCAACATCCCCTTCCGGCCCCCTCGTGCATTGGACATCCCCTGCCGACCGCTAAACACACAACCCCCTTCCCAAATTCATCAAAGATTATGAACATAGTCACGAATCACACAACATGAACTAATTAGAGCCAAAACATTACATAAACAACATAAAATTCAACTAATGTAACCAATTCAAATATATATTCATTTTTTAGAATACGACGTTATTTAAAATTGAATATGCCGTCATTTAAGAAATCAAATTTGCACTCTTTCCCGCAGCAAACATCAAATTCATCACTCAATTGAAGGTGATTACATACCAATAATCACAAAATTGAAGCTCAATTAACCTAAGTTTAATAAAAATCCAAGAACAAACCCCTAATTCCATGTTTATGTTTCTTTCATCTCTCTAATTCTCTATATATCATCAGTAGCATACTCGAATTGACTTAGGACATCATATGCTTCATCAAGATAAAAATAAGCAAAAGCAACTATAATTTAGAACCTTAAGATAAAAATCAACAACACCACCCTCTTATCAGTTAGCATACTCGAATTGACTTAGGACACCATACGCTTCATCAAGATAAAAATAAGCAAAAGCTACTATAATTTAGAACCTTAAGATAAAAATCAACAACACCACCCTCTTACCAGTTAGCATACTCGAATTGACTTAGGACACCATAAGCTTCATCAAGATAAAAATACGCTTCATGTTCAAGCAAATGCTAGGCTTAACAAATTAGCATAATTCTTACCAGTAAAGTGAATAATAGGAATCAAACACAGAGATCAAAATTGGCGAGAAAGAATTAGGAATAGGAATGAATGATTAAATTTGGAATCAATGTGATTTGATGAAAATGGGGCATGATAGACTCCGAAACCCTAAATGACAAACACATGAAAACTATAACTCCAGCACAAACAAATCTCTCAAATAACTAATTCAATCCAACAATTCGTAAATCAACTAAACAAATCCAAGCGAAAATCACACTCTAGAAATCCTAGATTAATCGTTAGCAACCCCTCCTAAAACATATAACTAGCAAATTCAGCTTTTAAGAAAAAGAAAAAAGTCTTCAAAGTATCAACAAACACCAGCAACAAACCAAAATCATCCTGAATTGGAATTCTAGGGCAATATGAAGGAATATGTCCTTAGACATCCCGACAATTACTAAATATGATACGAAATCAGTTGCTAATTCCGAAATTCTACTAAGTACTACTCTCAATCACAACAAGGGAGAGATTCACGGTTTAAAGATTAGTACTAGTTTAATTATGTTGAGCAACGAAGGAAAGGAAGTTAATTAAGCTAGTTAATTTAATTAACGTTTTTGTAATTTTCGGTTTTTGTAAACCCGGAATTATTTTGTTTAGCATAAGTGCAAATTGGACGAACCATGTATGGGGTTGCGAATCACACTTGGGACGTGTGAAAAGGGGTTCTTGAAGATCTTTTGAAGCTTCCCTTGCAAGCTAAGAGAAGCCCCCCCACTTGGTGTTGAAAACCGGCCCTCCTTGCCCCAAAGTCAACAAAACACACAACAACACTATTCCTTCTTACATCTTTGTTGGATTAAGAGATCTTTGTTGTTTAATTGCTTTGTTTAATCACTTTGGTACTTAGATCTTTTTGAGATTGATTAGCTTGTAATATATATGTAATGGTGATCATAAAATGAAAGGTAGTTTTAGTTTTGATTTAAACCTTGTGTTTATTCGGTTTTTTTTGGAGATTGAAAAATCCGAAATTCCTCTTGTGATTAAGAAGTGATCTTAATTTCGAAATCCTTGAGTTAAGTGAGTTAAACTTAATTTAAGAGAGAGTTACTATAATTAGTGAGTTTAAACTAATTAAATCCACTCTCAAAAACCTCCTAAATCAGTTTCTAAGTAAGATAAACTTCAAAACCGATTTAGAATCCTTAAGCATAAATAAGTGAGTAAAGCTTATCGAGCTTAGGTTACATTTTCATATACGTTTTCGTATCAAGTGGTATCAAGAGCTAAGTTCTGAAATGGACGAGGAAATAGATGATAATGCTAGAAGAGATGCGATGCTAGAAGCTCTAGCTAAGCAAAACGAAGCATTACACGACATGATGGCAAAGATAACCTTAGAATTGTTTAAAAAGAAACCCAATGAGGAAGAAAAGAGTTCTAGGGCTGATGATAGGGGTTTAAAAATTGAAGTTCCAGATTTTGACGGAGCTAGTGATCCGGAATTATACATTGAATGGGAACGTTCTTTGGAGCGTTTTTTGATTACAAAGACACTCCGAATGATAAGAAATACAAGGTTGCTGTTTTGAAACTAACCAAATATGCATCCATTTGGTTAGAAGGCTTGAAGAGGCAAAGAGTGAAGGAGAACAAATCCAAGATTGCTACTTGGGAGAAATTAAAGAAGCAATTACGGAAGCGTTTTGTTCCAACTAACTACAAGCAAAATCAGTATGTTAGATGGTCCACACTCAAACAAGGCACCACGTCCATGGATGAGTACATCAAGGAATTCGAAAAGCTTTCCATTGTTTGTGAAATAGAAGAAATGGAGGAGCAAAAATTGGGCAGATTCTTGGGAGGCCTAAATGAGGATGTGCGTGAGAAAGTGGAGGTGTACCCATACCTTTCTTTCGACGAGGCTTGCAAAGTGGCTCTCAAAATTGACACCGTAAGAAGAAAGCAACAACAAGTAAGTCTTATTCAAAGCCATTTAGTACTTTTAAAGCTAATACTAGTACTAGCAACTTTGATAAGAACAAAAAATCAGATTTCATTCCGAAAGAGAAGGAGAAAGTTGTAGATGATAAAGCCTTTAAAGTTAAATGTTTTATGTGTCAAGGTTATGGTCATTACCAATCGACTTGTCCTACGAAAAGAATCATGACTATAAGGGACATCGAGGAGATTGACGAATTGGAGAGGATATACCTCTTAGAAAAGCAACATGATAAATCTGATTTAGGTAACGAAAGTGATGAGGACGTGTGTAATCCAGAAATGGAGGGTGAAATGTTAGTTCTTAGGAGATCCTTGTACTCTAATGTCGTGGCTGAAAATGAGGAACAAAGAGAGACCATTTTTCATTCGAAATGCTTAGTGAATAAGAAGCTATGCACGTTAATCATTGATGGTGGTAGTTGTACAAATGTAGCTTCAACTGAACTTGTAGAGAAGTTGGCATTACCTACTACTAAACATCCACATCCGTATAAACTGAAATGGTTAGATGATGATAGTGAAGTAAGGGTGAAGAATAGAGTTTTAATCACGTTTTCCATTGGAAATTATGAAGATGAAATTCTATGTGATGTAATTCCTATGACTGCGTGCCATATTCTACTTGGTAGACCGTGGCAATTTGATCGAAAAGTAATGCATGATGGTTGTTCGAATGTGTATAAGGTAAACAAGAATGGTAAAACCAAAACTTATTACCATTGCCCCCTTCAAAAATACGAGACACAACACCTAAGCAAAAAAAGAACCTCGTGAGTGGTAGTGTGTTTTTAGGGAGAAAAAGATTCGAGAGGGAGTTGGGAACAAATCAGGTCGTGTATGTTCTAGTTGCTAAGGAGGTGAACGAGGGAATGGAAGTTGAAGATTCAAATTTGAGGGAGTTATTGGAGGGATTTGGAGACGTGTTTCCTAATGACCTACCAAATGGCCTACCCCCTAAACGTGGAATTGAGCATCAAATTGATCTCATTCCCGGAGCACCACTCCCAAATAAACCTTCCTATAGATGCAATCCCAAAGATAGTGAGGAGTTACAAAGCCAAATCGGTGAATTGATGAAGAAAGGCTACGTGAGAGAGTAAAAGTCCATGTCTCGTTCCGGCTTTACTTGTGCCAAAAAAAGACGGAACATGGAGGATGTGTATTGATAGCCGTCGTCGTGAACAATATAACCATCAAATACAGATTTCCCATCCCTAGGTTAGATGACATGTTAGATGAGCTAAGTGGATCCAATTTGTTTTCGAAAATTGATTTGAGAAGTGGATACCACCAAATATGCATGAGAGAGGGAGATGAGTGGAAGACGGCTTTCAAAACGAAGTATGGGTTGTATGAATGGCTGGTTATGCCATTTGGTCTCACAAATGCCCCTAGTACGTTCATGAGATTGATGAATGAAGTACTTAGGCCGTTTTTGGGAAAGTTCGTGGTTGTGTATTTGGATGATATTCTTGTCTATAGTGCTAACAAGGAGGATCATTTAGATCATTTGCAACAATTGTTCGAAGTTCTAAAAGAGCAAAAACTGTATGGAAAGCTTGAAAAGTGCACGTTTATGCAAAGGGAGATTGGCTTTCTTGGTTTCATAATTTCTGATGAAGGGGTGAAGGTGGATCCATCCAAAGTAGAAGCAATTTCTTCTTGGCCGGTTCCCACAACTATCACCGAAGTGAGATCTTTTCATGGTTTAGCTTCTTTTTATAGGAGGTTTATAAATAATGTCAGCACGTTATTAGCTCCTATAACTGAATGCACTAAACATGGAAAATTTACATGGAGTAACGCAGCTCAAAAGGCGTTTGAACTAGTAAAAGAGAAAATGTGTAAAACACCTATTTTAGCTTTGCCTGATTTCACTAAACCATTTGAAGTTGAGTGTGACGCAAGTGGAACGGGTATTGGGGCTGTCTTAATTCAATGTGGCAAACCTATTGCTTATTTTAGCGAGAAACTAAATCGAGCCAAGTTGAATTATTCCACGTATGATAAAGAGTTTTACGCCATGGTTAGAGCTCTTAATCATTGGAGTCACTATTTGCGACCACAAGCTTTTGTTCTCCACTCTGATCATGAATCGTTGAAATATATTCATGGCCAACATAAGCTTAGTGCTCGTCATGCTAAATGGGTGGAATTCTTACAATCTTTCAATTTTGTTGCCAAGTACAAGGCCGGAAAAGCCAACATTGTAGCTGATGCTTTATCACGGAGACACGTATTGCTTAACATGGTGGATTCCAAGGTACTTGGGTTTGAGTTGATTAAGGAATTCTATGTTCTTGATGAGGAGACACGTGACCTGTTCGTGGCTACCAAAGATGGTCCGAGAGACCATTATCATCAAATGGAAGGGTTTTTGTTTAAGGGGAACAAACTTTGTGTTCCTAAATGTCCCGTTCGTGATTTGCTAATTAGAGAGGCTCATGGAGGTGGGTTGGTGGCCATTTTGGCGTTAGCAAGACTCGGGGTTGTTACAAGAACATTTCTCATGGCCTCATATGATCAAAGAAGTACATGTCTTGTTTTGACTCGTTGTGGGGTTTGTCAAAGGGCTAAAAGCACGTTCCATAAGGGGTTGTACACTCCTTTACCAACACGGAGAGACCATGGGAGGATGTCAGTATGGATTTCATTGTGGCTTTTCCTAGAACACAAAGAGGGAAGGATTCGGTCATGGTAGTGGTGGACCGTTTCTCAAAAATGGCACATTTCGTGCCTTGTCATAAAACGGAAGATGCTATTAATGTTTCTTGTTTATATTTCAGGGAAATTGTTCGCTTGCATGGAGTGCCAAGAACTATTGTCTCGGATCGAGATAGTAAGTTTTTGAGTCATTTTTGGAGGTCCCTATGGAGGATGATGGGTACTAAGTTGCTGTTTAGTACTTCACATCACCCCCCAAACCGATGGTCAAACCGAAGTGACCAATCGAACTCTAGGCACCTTGTTAAGGGGCTTAGTGAGCAAGACGGGAAAGGATTGGGATGTCAAGTTATGCCATGCGGAGTTTGCTTACAATAGAACTCCCACTTTTGCAACAAAACATTCACCGTTTGAAGTGGTATATGGGGTAAATCCGTATGTACCTATTGATCTTATTTCGTTGCCTAAAGATTCTTATGTCCATGGAGATGCTAGGCAACAAGCCTGAAACAATGGTGAAGGTTCACAAAGAAATACGCACCAATATCGAGAAGACAAATGAGATGTACAAAAAGAAAGCAAACAAAAGTCGAAAACCGAGGGTCTTTGCTCCTGGAGATTTGGTGTGGATTCACTTGAGGAAGGAGAGGTTTCCAAGTAAAAGAAAGCATAAACTCATGCCCCGAGCTGAAGGACCTTTCAAGGTTCTTGAACGTTATGGAGACAATGCTTACAAGATAGACCTTCCCTGAGACTATGGCGTGGCAAAGAACATTCAACGTAGGGGACTTATCCCCCTATTTAGAAGATGAAGATGTGCAAGAATTGAGGACAATTCCTTTTGAAGAAGGAGAGGATGATACGAAATCAGTTGCTAATTCCGAAATTCTACTAAGTACTACTCTCAATCACAACAAGGGAGAGATTCACGGTTTAAAGATTAGTACTAGTTTAATTATGTTGAGCAACGAAGGAAAGGAAGTTAATTAAGCTAGTTAATTTAATTAACGTTTTTGTAATTTTCGGTTTTTGTAAACCCGGAATTATTTTGTTTAGCGTAAGTGCAAATTGGACGAACCATGTATGGGGTTGCGAATCACACTTGGGACGTGTGAAAAGGGGTTCTTGAAGATCTTTTGAAGCTTCCCTTGCAAGCTAAGAGAAGCCCCCCACTTGGTGTTGAAAACCGGCCCTCCTTGCCCCCAAAGTCAACAAAACACACAACAACACTATTCCTTCTTACATCTTTGTTGGATTAAGAGATCTTTGTTGTTTAATTGCTTTGTTTAATCACTTTGGTACTTAGATCTTTTTGAGATTGATTAGCTTGTAATATATATGTAATGGTGATCATAAAATGAAAGGTAGTTTTAGTTTTGATTTAAACCTTGTGTTTATTCGGTTTTTTTTGGAGATTGAAAAATCCGAAATTCCTCTTGTGATTAAGAAGTGATCTTAATTTCGAAATCCTTGAGTTAAGTGAGTTAAACTTAATTTAAGAGAGAGTTACTATAATTAGTGAGTTTAAACTAATTAAATCCACTCTCAAAAACCTCCTAAATCAGTTTCTAAGTAAGATAAACTTCAAAACCGATTTAGAATCCTTAAGCATAAATAAGTGAGTAAAGCTTATCGAGCTTAGGTTACATTTTCATATACGTTTTCGTATCAAAATATAAAAGGAATTATTATAGAGATAATGAATAAGGTTAGTTTAGTAATCACATTTACTTGCTAGAGAATAAATGTTGGTTAGTGGGACAATATTGATTGAACCTACAACTAAGTTAACGTAGTGCTATGAGGTCACACATTGTAGTAACTAATTGAAACAAGAAAACCGGCCAATAGGACAAATTAGGGTTAGATTAGGTCTCTCTCTAAAATCTATTCCCCTACTATTATAAAAGGTTATAATAAGAGGGTGAAAGAGAGCGTTCAATTTGACAGTAACTTTCAAACTGAGAGAGAGAAAAACCCTATTATTTCCCTTTGGAAAATCCGGCCACCCTCCCTAAAAGCAAGAGAGTGAAATCTGTTCATCCTCTTTCGTTCTAGCAAACGTGGAAAATCAATTGGTGCTCGTGGACTAAGTAGAGGGACATCAATTGCTGTTCTTTGATCTCTAGCACTTGCAATCCGATGGAAAAAACACTACAAAGGTTGTACATTCTTTTCCTTATAATATGATTCATATTTATGTTATGCATGCGATCTTGTGATAGATGTTAGGAAAGTTGTTTCCTGAAATTCCGCTATATGTTCATCTATATTCCTACAGTGGTATCAGTTTTGCCTAATTCATAATATCCATATGATCATGTAATTGTATGCAAAGTTATTATTTTTATTCCATTAAGGGAGGATTTATTTATGGCTTGAATTTGCATAATTGATATTTGATATTAATTGATTGGAAATTGTAAATAATTGATTTATTTGTGATTTATGCTCAAATTATTTTATAAAGGTCCGAATTTTTTATATTAGGGAAGAAATAAATTGTTTAATTCACTCTAAAATTTTCGGAATTTTATAAATATATTTGTTGGATTTAAAATTATTTAATTTTTAATTTGATTAATCATTGAAAATAATTTGTTAACAATTAAAAGACTTGATTTTTTACTTGTTAAATAAATCTAACATTCATCACCCACATAGATATACAATAATATGATGGCTGAAAATAATTTGATTATTTTTCCCACTAATTTTCGAATTTTATCATATTATTTATGAATTTTGGTTAAATTTTATGTTTAATTTGATTATTCATAGAATTTAAGGATAACAATTAAAATATTTGATTTTATTTGTTAAGATAATTCAGTAGATCACCGTAAAAATTATTTTTGAATTTTTTAGATTTTAATTGTTAATTTTCTGAATTTTTGGATATAATTTGATATTTTGCCCTAAATTTTGAATTATTGTTGGATTTAATGTTAATAAAGATTATACATGGAAATCTAATCTCAATAAACCTAAATTTTTTTTTAAGATTTGTTGATTGATTCAAAATTTTATGCCATAATTTTCTGATTACAAACCTAATTAAATCCTTAATCTTTAATCAATTGTTGAATAAAGATTAGTTTAATTTTGTGTAAATTGTTACATAAATTAAAAGGGAAAGCCAACCATGGCTGGGTGGCCCACCAGTGACGGTGGAGCCACGGTGGCTGGAGGGAGGTACCGGGATGAAGCTGGGCTGGGTCGCAGGCGAGGAGTGGTGGGGCAGAATTAGGGGTGTTCAAAAAAACCCGACCCGCTTGACCCGTCCCGTTGACCCGCCGACCCGGTAAAAAAATGTCGGGTATTTTTTCTGATTTTGTAATTTTATTGGGCCGGGTACCCGACCCGGGAAAAACAAGAAAATTCGGGTCGGGTACTGGGCCGCACCTAAGACGTACGCGGGTACCCGGTACCCGGTTCAGACAAAATTATTTGTTGGACCAAAAACGCTGCTTTTGAATTTTTGGCCCAACTTACCTGTGTTGTCCACTTGTCCAGTCCACCAGCTTTGAACAAAGTCACAAAAAACGCTGCTTCGACTTCAACCAGAAAGGCAGAATGCCAGACACCCTAAAACTCGCAGTCCTCACTCAGTCACTCGCACTCCGTCAGTACTCAGTCCTCACTCCGTCACTCGCACCGATCGGCGACTACGTCGAGCACCGCTGCACGCAGCCGCGCACCACCAGTCCACCACTCCGTCATTCTCTTTCATTGAGGTAATGATTTTCTTAATTTCATACTCTTTAGTCCTTGCTTTAATTTCTTTTAATTGCTTTAATTTCATACTCCTTGCTTTAAATTCTTTCATACTCCTTGCTTTCTCTGCTGTCTTGATTTTCTTCATATTGTTGTATGAATCCTTTTTCGTCAAGTAGGTGTAGATGGTACTGGAACTTTTGGAACATTGGAATTATATTTTTTTTTTTTTGAGGGGATTGGAATTATATTTTTAAGTTTAAGTTTAAGATATGTAATGGAATTATCTTTTTTTTGGAAGTTGTCTTAATTCCCCTCCCTTTTATTGTAATTTTGTGGGTGATGATGTTTGAAGTTTGTAACTTGTAAGCACTAACTATTCACAAAGCATGTATTGTTGATTACTTTAATTCCCCCTCCCTTTTATAGTTTTATTCCCATAAATGAAGTAATCTGGGCAGTGGGCATCATCTTGCAAATCATGAACAAGAAGGCAGTGGCACTTGGCAATAATGGCCATTTAATTTTTATCACTTTTTTCATCATCAAAATAGGTGTATGAATTTATGGACTTAATTGGAAGTGGGCCAGTTTCATGTTTTAACTTTCAAGTGTTAGTTGGCAGTTTGGCAGTGGGTCAGTTTTAGCTTAAAAAAAAAAAAAATGAGCCGGGTACCCTATGACCCGACCCGGGAAAACAGGGTACCCGGTTTTCCCGGGTCGGGTCATGGGCCGACTTTTCAAGTACCCGATTTTGCGGGTACCCGCATATCAGGGTACCCGAAAAGTCGAGTACCCGGTTTTGAATACCCCTAGGCAGAATGGGTCGCACATGCGACGCGTGCAGGTCTGCGCGTGCGATGTACTACTAGGCTGGTCCCGCTGGCATTTTTGTTCTGCCGGCGATGGACTCGGCTGTTCTGGCCGGCGAAGATATGTGGAGATGTGACGTGGGTGCTGGCCGGCAGTCTTGTTTTGATTGCTGGCTGGTGTCCTGGTGTTCGTGATGTTCGGGTTAAGGGTGACTCATGGTGGCTGTGGGCTGGCAGCTTTGAGCTGCTAGTCAACAGTCAACTCTGATAAAAAAAATTGTTTTTGAAACAAAATCCTGATTTATTTCTTTGAGCATAAATCCAAAATTTCCTATAATGCAAATTTGTGAATAATAAAGATTATTGCCATATTTAAATAAGTAATTGAATTAAAATAATAAAATTTCCTAAATAATTTCTAGCTTAAATTTGTTAAGTTTTATAATTTTTATGGAAAGTTTTATTTGCTTATTAATTGTTAATAAGTAAATAGTATGTGTTTTTTTTATTTTTATATTATAAATGCGTGGATGTTTAATGTAATATGTATGATATTATATTTTTCATGTTATGAATAGTATGGCCCAAATTAGGATAGTAAATACGATATGCGAATCGTTATATTTGAATGTAAATTAAATACGATCTGCGTATCGTTTGTATTTTTGTAACTTTAAATTTTCGTTATTTATTTAATTCAAATTATGTAATCAAGCGTGAGGATCCAAGGAGTTTCAAGGATGGTGATCCATGGAGATTCAAGGGAAGATTCATGAAGATTAGTTATTTTCCTAAGTTTAGGGGCCATACTAGATCATTTTTAATTATTACTAATTTCGTGCATTTACTTTGTTTAAATGCTTGCTTCTAAGTTTGTTTGTGGTTAATTGATTCATGTGTTCACTTTTAATTAACCAACATAGTAAACTTAGGTCCCCAACATGTAATATTGAGTTTAATTGCTTTTCCAAATAACACCTATAACGCCTTAGATAGTGAGTAATAGGTTCGCCCAAAGGTGGTGTTGCTCATTTTATCCGGGGATAGTAGGGTAGGTTTTTGAAACTTACATGTTAATGTTTGGTTTAACTCAACAAAATCATCAAAAGACAAAGTTTTGGGTTTTGAAGCAAAGAGATAGGAGTAAACAAGGAGTTGTTAACCTGTCTACCAAGAATTATAATTAGTTATAATTAGTAAAGTGTTTACTTACCTCAACTACTATAAATTGAAGGCAGGGCCAAAGTCCGTTTGATTGTAGTGGGAGGGGATCTTGGTGTTTCTTTATTCAATAGGGGACTTTTATTTTGAATAAAGGGTAGTAGTTAATTAAAATTTGTTTAATTGCTGCTTTCTTGATAAACATTGATTGAATCTTGCTTTATTATTCTTTTGTTGTAGTTATCGTGCCTGGTACGGTTCAAACACCAACAACCACCCCAGTTTTAATGTGCGCTATTTACTCGAAAAGGACAATCTGAATGCACATAACTTCCTAGAATGGGAAATGGCTGTGAGAATCGTTCTCAGAGCCGAAGGAAGGGAAAGTGTTCTTGATAATCCCCTCCCTGAACCCCTTCCAGAAAATGCAACTGCAGCTGAACGGAGAACAAGGCAAACTCTAGAGGCTAATTCTGTGCAAGTAACATGTTTGATGCTTGCTTGCATGGAACCAGACTTTCAAAAGCGTTTTAATGGTCTGGATGCCTACTCCATCCTCCAATAGCTGAAAACTATGCTTCAGAAGAATGCTAGGTTGGAGAGGTTTGAAGCTCACTGTAAGCTGCTGGAGTGCAAGTTGGGCAAAGGAAAACCCGTTGGTCTGCATGTGTTCAATATGATTGGACATTTTCAGATCATGGAAAAATTGGGCTCCCCTTATCCCCCAGAACTGGCAACTGATATTGTGATCAAATCCTTGCCTGCAAATTTTCAAAACTTTCAGTTGAATTTTTACATGCAAGAAGGGGAGGCTACCTTGTAAGAGCTGCATGGTATGCTTACTCAGGCTGAAAGGAGCTTGCCGGCTGAACCTGAACATAGGGATGTTCCTATGGTTAGGAAGGGCAAGTAATTCAAGAAAAAGGGGCACCTATGAAGAAGAACAAGGGCAAGGTTGTTGCCACTGATGATACTTCTAAGCCAAAGGCCACTCCTAAGGAAAAAGTAGCAGCACTACATGAGTGCTTCCACTGCCATAAGATTGGCCACTGGAAGAGGAACTGCCCCAAGTATCTAGAGGATAAGAAGAGTGGTGCTTCAACTCAGGTATTTATGTTATAGAGATTAACTTATCTACTTCTACTTCATGGGTATTTGATACTGCGTGTGGATCTCACATTATTTGTAATGTGCAGGCACTAAAAAGAAGTAGAACGTTGAGCAAAGGAGAAGTGGACCTCCGCGTGGGCAATGGAGCACGAGTTGCTGCTTTGGCTGTGGGAGATTGTAGTCTATTTTTACCTTCTGGTTTAGTATTAGAACTTCATAATTGTTATTATGTTCCAACTATTACCAAGAATATTGTTTCGATTCCGGTTTTGGATTCGGATGGTTTTTCATTTCAAATTAAGAATAATTGTTGTTCTGCTTATTTGAATGATTTATTCTATGTCTCAGCTAAGTTGTCAAATGGTTTATATGTGCTAGACTTAGAAACTCACATCTATAACATAGACAGCAAGAAACCTAAAACAAATGATTCAAACCCGACATACCTATGGCATTGTCGATTAGGCCACATAAGTTCAAAGCATATTGAGAAGCTTCATAAAGATGGAATTCTCAAATCATTTGATTTCGAATCCTTTGATACTTGTGAGTTTTGCTTAATGGGGAAAATGACAAAGTCTCCTTTCACAGGTTCAAGTGAAAGGGCCAATGACCTTTTAGCCCTCATACATACGGATGTGTGCGGACCCATGAGTACGTTGGCTAGGGGAGGGTACAGTTACTTCATTACTTTTACCGATGATGTGACCAGATTTGGATTTGTTTACCTCATGCGGCATAAGTCGGAATCCTTTGAAAAATTTAAGGAATTCCATAATGAAGTACAAAACCAACTTGGGAAGAAAATTAAGGCATTGCGATCCGATCGTGGTGGTGAATATTTATCTCAAGATTTTTGTGATCATTTGAAGGATTGTGGAATACTTTCACAATGGACTCCACCAGGAACACCACAGTTAAATGGCGTTTCTGAAAGAAGGAATCGGACTCTACTTGATATGGTTCGATCCATGATGAGTCTTGCTGATCTTCCTATTTCATTCTGGAGATTTGCGCTTGAAACAGCGGCATTCACACTTAACAGAGCACCATCCAAAGCAGTGGAAAAGACACCATATGAAATGTGGACTGGAAACGTTCCAAAATTGTCTTTTCTAAGGATATGGGGTTGTGAAGCCTATGTAAAACGTTTACTTTCTGATAAGCTTTCACCCAAATCCGATAAATGTCTCTGTGTGGGTTACCCAAAAGAGACTAAGGGATACTACATCTACAACCAAAGCGAAAACAAAGTGTTTGTTGCTCGTAATGGTGTCTTTCTGGAAAAGGAGTTTATTTCCAGAAAAACAAGTGGGAGAAATGTATATCTCGAAAAAATTCGAGATGAGCAACAAATGGATGAGGTTAACACCTCATCAGAGGCGGCCCGGCATGAAAATGCTCAGGAGGCGGTGCATTCAATTCACGTACCTCCTACCGTCCTACTTGGAGATACTCCGTGCGAAGTCACTCGACCTAATGAGGTAGAAACTTCTTCTGTTGTTCCCCAACGTAGGTCTAGTAGGACCATCATTCCGTCAAAGAGATATATTGATTTCCTTTTGACTGAAAGTTCTGAAATAACGATTTTAGAATCAAAAGAACCTACTAGCTACAAAGATACTTTGGAGAGTCAAGACTCCGAAAGATGGCTTGAGGCCATGAAATCTGAAATGGATTCCATGTCTGGAAATCAAGTATGGGACTTGGTTGATTTGCCTGATGGGGTAAAACCCATTGGACGCAAATGGATTTTCAAGTTGAAAACAGACAAGGATGGAAACATTAGTGTTTTCAAAGCAAGGTTGCTGGCGAAAGGTTTCAAGCAAATTCATGGTATTGACTATGATGAAACCTTCTCACCAAGAGCCATCTTTGAAGTCCATTAGGATAATCCTTGCGATTCTTCGCTTTTCATGACTATGAAATATGGCAGATGGATGTCAAAAGCGCTTTCTTGAATGGGTTCCTGAAAGAGGATGTGTACATGACACAACCTCAAGGTTTTGAAGATCCAGAAAATCCAGGGAGGGTATGCAAGCTTAAGAAGTCCATTTATGGACTAAAGCAAGCATCAAGGAGTTGGAACCTCGAGATTTGATGAGGCGAGTCAAGAAATTTGGCTTTCTCGAAATGAAGAGGAATCTTGTGTATACAAGAAGTTAAGTGGGAGTAGTATTACTTTTCTCGGTCTTGTATGTGGATGACATACTTCTCATAGGAAATGATAAAACCATGCTTGAGTCGACCAAGGAATGGCTTAAAAATTGTTTCTCTATGAAAGACCTAGGAGAGGCGTAATACATATTGGGAATAAAGATCTATAGAGATAGATCGAAAAGGCTAATTGGGCTCAGTCAGGAAACTTATATTGATAAGGTTCTTGCAAGGTTCAAGCTGGAAAACTCCAAAAGGGGTTTCATTCCCATGTAACATGGCATTGCACTTGGCAAGACTCAGTGTCCTTCGAGTCTTGATGAGGTCAAGCGTATGAGTAATGTTCCCTATGCTTCGCAAGAGAGGATCCATTATGTATGCCATGATATGCACTCGACCGGATGTTGCATATGCTTTGAGTATATGCAGCGAGATACCGATCAAATCCGGGAGATGCGACCGGATTGCGACTAAAAACATCCTTAAGTACTTGCGAAGGACTAAGGATAAGTTTTTGGTTTTTGGTGGAGATGATGAGTTGGTTGTTACTAGATACACCGATGCAAGCTTCCAGAGTGACAAAGATGATTTCCGATCTCAATCTGGTTTCATATTTTGTCTCAATGGAGGAGCTGTGAGCTGGAAGAGCTCTAAGCAGAGTACCATCGCGGATTCTACAACAGAGGCTGAGTATATTGCATTTGCAGGATGCAAAGAAAGGAAGCGTCATTGGATTAAAAAGTTCATTAGTGAGCTTGGTGTAGTTCCCAAAGATTGAGAATGGCATTGAGTTGTATTGTGACAACAATGGTGCCATTGCTCAGTCAAAGGAACCTAGATCGCATCAAAGGTCTAAACATGTGCTCAGGAAATTCCGTCTCATTCGAGAAATCGTTGGAAGAGAGGATGTGAAAGTAAGCAAGGTTCATACTGAGGATAATGTAGCAGATCCTCTGACTAAACCGCTTGCTCAACCTAAGCATGAGTGTCATACTAGGTCTATGGGGCTTAAGCATATGGGAGAATGGCTTTAGGTTGTTTACTTCATGTTTACAATTGTAAAGACATTTATTATGCTTTGAAATGTTTATCAATAAAAATTCGTTCTTATTTAATTGTTTGGTTTAGTATTAAATAAAATGTCCAAATAATTTGTGTTTTCAAATAGGATTATCGAAAACGTTTTGATAATGGAACCCTATAAAGTGAACTGAAATCACAATTTATTTAAAGTCCCTAGTCTAAATCACTAAATTGGACATAAGTGATTTATTTAAAAGACTAGTGTATAATTAATTGATAGCGCAGTTCCATGGGCTATGGAGACATAGAGATGTCTAATTGATTATATGGATGTATAGTTGATACATTGAGACTTGACCTAATTAGATTCTAAAAGTAGAATGAAACTACAATATTTAGTGGATTCCTTAGACATGAGTATGTCTTAATATCCACAATATAATTAGTTTAACTTTGACATTGTTAAACGCCGCGCCGTATAAGGAGGTTATAAAGGCAGTGATCAGGTGGGCTAAGAATTGAGTGGGAGTTATGGTCATACAAGAGTGGATAAATCCTCCTATTAAATAGGAATGGTGTCTGGGCCTCTTGTTGAGCGAGAACTGGAAAATTGCATGGCCATGCGGAATAGGATTAAAGAGTTATCAAATTTGAGAATAACATTGCACTATCAAATTTGGCATTAAGTGACTTAAGGAATTAAACATTGTGCTCCTGTCTTCGGACAAGTGGGAGATTGAAGGAATATGTCCTTAGACATCCCGGCAATTACTAAATATAAAAGGAATTATTATAGAGAAAATTAATTACGTTAGTTTAGTAATCACATTTACTTGCTAGAGAATAAATGTTGGTTAGTGGGACAATATTGATTGAACCTACAACTAAGTTAACGTAGTCCTATGAGGTCACACATTGTAGTAACTAATTGAAATAAGAAAACCGACCAATAGGAGCTATTAGGGTTAGGTTAGGTCTCTCTCTAAAATCTATTCTCCTACTATTATAAAAGGTTATAATAAGAGGGTGAAAGAGAGCGTTCAATTTGACAGTAACTTTCAAACTCAAAAGAGAGAGAAAAACCCTATTATTTCCCTTTGGAAAATCCGGCCACCCTCCCTAAAAGCAAGAGAGTGAAATCTGTTCATCCTCTTCCGTTCTAGCAAACGTGGAAAATCAATTGGTGCTCGTGGACTAAGTAGAGGGACATCAATTGCTGTTATTTGATCTCTAGCACTTGCAATCCGGTGGAAAATACACTACAAAAATTGTACATTCTTTTCCTTATAATATGATTCATATTTATGCTATGCATGCGATCTTGTGATAGATGTTAGGAAATTTGTTTCCTGAAATTCCGCTATATGTTCATCTATATTCCTACACAATACAGCAGCAAAATCACGACTAAAGTTGAATTGTGAATTACTCTATTTGATCTTGTAAATAGTAATACGAATTTGAACAATGTAAAATTCTTAAAATAAAATTGGGGAGAAAAACTAACCTGTCTGGGAAGAGTTTCAGCGGTTCGGTAATATACCCCAAAGAAATTTGATTATCGACATCGATCTTCCTTGCGAGTGCGTTCACACCGATTGGCTTCGCTGTCGTCAACCATAGATGAATCGTGATTTCCAGCGATAAGCTTGATTACCGATGAAATTCCGGCGAAGAAATTTTCAATTCCGAGTTAAAATTTTGCACATGAACAATGGAGACGTTCTTTAGAGGATGAGAGAGGAGGTGGGGTGGTTTCAGCTGAGTGAGAATGGGGGCGTCGTGAGAATAGAGAGGAGAGTTAGCATTTGAGCTGAGAGGGGCGTGGCATGAGGGTTTGTTTTACTTCCTCTCTCATCCTCAAAAGAAAACGCGGGTTTGTTTTTAGAAAAAAAGTGTTGATTAATCGATCCGGTCGGGTGAACCGGATCGGTTAACGTAAAATCGGATCGGTTTTACGTTAACCGATTTGGTTCATCTGAAGGACCGGAACCGTTATTCACCCCGCTTTTCCCTCTCAAAATTTCGTGGATTTTCGGATCCGATTTTGTTAAAACCAGATATGTTATCTTGTGCCATATAACGTTTTTTCCACTAGTGAAATACTTTCAATAAGAAAATACTGCCAGCTTTTAGAATCTTTATTCAGTATTCTATTGCCTTAAAGCGTGTAAACATCTTCGATAATATCTTCCTTCGAGAAAGATATTGTTCAAGATATACTTTCCATAACTTAAGATTATCATATCTTTGATATCTTGAATTAAGGCACACTTAAAGGTTAGACCTTGGTCTATAAATATTGGATGATGATTATACATCACCCTTGATGCTCTCCCGGATTTTATTGAGTAATTTTTAGAGCTTTCACAGAGAGAACAGCGGATAGTTTCCTAAAATAGAGTACGCATTTCATAGGATTTTACTTACTTTTTATTTGCTTTGTAAGAAAGAGGGATTTAAGAGTAATTGATTGTATTGGATCTCTAACAGAAGGGTTAGAGGTTGGGTAGATTTTGTGAGTTCATGCGCGAATGCTTGTGAGTTCAAGTGCGAAGTAGCACACTAGAGTTAGTGTGGGGTGTGATATTTCCCTAGAGTAAGGGAAACAAGTTTGTGCTAGTATTCTTTTTTTTTCAGAGTTGATTAATAAGAAAACTAGCGTAGGAGGACGTGCACCCTTGTTTGATTGAACCTCGTTAAATTTGGTGTCTTCTTTATAGTTTCCAAGTTCTACTGTTTCCGCTGTTAGGAACCACCCCAACTGGTTCCTCCTTAAATCGAAAGAATTTGAATTTAACACCAATTCTCCTAAGTATTCAATCCAACCGCCCCTCTTGAGTACATTGTAATCCTTCAAAAAAACATGAAACTCAACAAGCAAAGCTCATACTCGACTCTACACAAGTTACTTAAATTAGATATGGCATTGAACGGGCATTGTCTCCTTATCGAATCATATGGGCTACTAACTACTAAAAGGTGGCTAGAGCGTCCTTTGGACCATCCTCTCAACCAATAGTGCAACATCAGCATTATCATACTTCGACAAGCTTAGCCTTAGCCATCTCAATACTTTACACAAATCACCTATGGAATTCTAAACCACAATGCAGGGAAAATGAAGAAGAATACAATATGGCGGTTGTAACTCCCCCTTTAAGTTCAATATTCATAGGAATTCATCCTACGAGTGTTAATGCTAATATTTCTTTTCCTTTAAGTGATTAAGTATTTTAATATATTGACTCTTAAATACAAAACAATACAAAATTAAGATCATGTCTCATGTTTCTCTTATGTTAACATGCATGGTGATCAAGTAGGTTACTTTTATTAAACTCCTTTAAAGAACTGAAAAGTCACTTGCTTGTACTTGATTAGAAGAATAAGCTTGCTTAACAAGACTTCATAAAAGTAACCTTTCTATTCACGATACTAAGCTTCACATCCTATTCATACTTAATCCATACTTATATAAACTTATACTAATTTCCTATCGAGTACAAACCTCTTGAAGCGTGCAAAGTAGGTGGAACCTAGACACCTCCTCCTATGAACTCGTTTCCTAGCACGAATAAGTTATTACATTCATAAATTCAACTTTAACCTAAAAAGGAAATTATAATAACAACACAAAAGTATTTTAACAACTACCTTTATAAATAATTATAATAACCATTTAACCTTTAATATATAAATAAACTAAATACTTTTACTTAGCTAATAAAACCAAAACTAACTTGAAGATATAGCAAATGGGTTTTTCAAAAATCATCAAAATACCAACATGGCCTAGTGATTGGCACTTTTCATGCCACATCAGCTCCTGCACACCGCGCAAGGAAGCTGCACTGCACGCCATGTTTCTACACCCCGCACACAAGCCATGAGCCAGACTTACGAGTGGGTAAATTGCTTTTTTATTTTTTCCAAAAACCCTAATTTTTGTTCGAAAATCCTAATTAATTTATTCTAAGTTTGATTAACTAAATTAAACTTTACTAATCAGCGGTACCTCATTAGGGTTTGCATATAAAATTAATAACACAATCAAAGCAAAAAAACTTTAGAGATTAAATTACAAATTCAAGAGATTTAAAACATCTATTAATAAAATGATACAAGGATCAACACTAATCTTTTTAAAGACACAATTTTAATACAATGTACTAGTTATCATATGAAAAATATGGAGAAATAAGTACATGAAATTCTAATGTATGATTTCAATGAAAAAATAAAGTAATACCCTGAATTTATTAGAATCATTAGCTTAGTGCTTAATCTATAGTTTTATCGAAAAATATGTGTGAGAAAGAAGAAGAAAAGACCAAAGAGCAAGGGAAGAAGAAGAAACACATGGCCAAAGGGGACGTGGCCGTGTGCAACCTCTCTTAAATATATATTAAGGTTGACAAATGTCAACTCTAGTCTCCTTTTGGGTCAAAACTTAGCCTCGTTTTGTTGTTTTATGAAGGTGGTCTTGATAAATAATTAAAAAGGATCGACTTGACAATTATTACCCAATTTATTATATCCAAAAAGAATTTCTTAAATTTTATTAGTACCGCATTAAAATAGGTATAATAATATTAATAAAATCGTATTTATATTATATAAGATATTAGTATTATAAATATCTTTTACATATAACATCAATGTAATTATTAAATACATATAGTAACTCTAAAAATGAGTATTATTACATCAATTGTTCCATTCAATGTGATATCACTACCTGGTACCTTCTCACTTTAGGAGTCTATCAGCATCTCATGAGTCATAAGTGACCGAATCAATTGCTCTACAGAAAGTTGAGTGAGATCATCGGCTTCTTTAACAACTATTACTTTAGCCGTACATGCATTTGTTTTAACTTCTTAACAATTTTCTAACCAAATATTCGTCAGAAATTTTTTTACATTTTGATTGAAGGTCATTAACAATAGTCATAAATCTCCAAAAGCATGTATTAATATTTTCATCTTGAAACATATTAAAAGCTTCATAGTTAGACATTAGCAAATCAATTTTTGATCTTTTTACTTTATTTGGCTCCCGTCGGCAAGTTTGAGAGTATCTCAAATCTCCTTCAGTGACGTGCATGCTGAGATCATTGTCTCATTCTCTCCAATTGCTTGTTGAAGGATGGACATGCATTTTCCATTTTTCTCCAACTTTTTGTAATTAGAAGAATAATTTTCACTTTCTTTCTTGGGCACCAGATTGCCTTCACCACTTGCTTTTGAAATTTCGATGATCCATTCTTTACGATCATCCAGCTTTCATAGTCAATTTTGGTGGTGATGTTCTGGAGTTTATTCTTCCACCCATTCGTAGTTCTTTCCATTGAAAGTAGGAGTCTTGTTAGTTGTCCCATAACATTCATTTCTTAAGCACTCATGATCTTACTTTTTTAGGTGTTCCCTTTACAATCATTAGTTCTTTAGATGCTCAGTTGCTGAGAGAACCTGGTCTGCTTGCCTGCAGCACATAGTAAAGTAGTACAGAGGAGGGGGATTCACTGCTGAAGTTCAAATGGCAGCAGCTAAGTGTAGAAGCACTTCTAACCAAGCTAAGATTATATGGGATGCTGTTTTTTGAAGCTTTATATCAAATTTGGATTTACAGGAACCAAATTGTCTTTGGAGAGAAGACTACAAGCATTGAAGGGTTATGTAGGAAAATTTTATTTAGGGCTGCTTGTAGATGTGATGAGGATCTTAGCAGTTTGCTCCTTGTGTAGTTTTGGCTTTTGATTGTTTTGTTTTGTCTCTCGGAGTGTTATAATCTCTTTGCTGTTCTCCTAAGGCTGTTCAGCATTTGTTTGTCTCCCTCTGATATCTGATGCTAGGGGCGTGTGGTGCCTTGGAGCCTGCACATGAAGAGTCCTTTCTCTTAGCCCTTCCTAGAAGGTGGGGGAGAAGGGATTCTGATGCTTTTTGAGCTCTTTTGCTTTAGATATAATTGGTAGTTGTTCCGTTTCTTTTTGGTCATTAATAAAACTTTAATTGTCAAAAATAAAGGTGTTGTCTTTATAAGAATCATGGCAATTGAATGTTCACCTGGTACTCAAGGTGGGAGGGGACTTGAATTGAGTACGATAAGATACAGTGTATTTTGAAATATTCTCTATTTAGGGAACCAATTGAAACTAGTTTTTCACAGCAGCAAAACTAGAACAATGATAATGCAAGAGATAAAGTACGCACACAAGTTTAACGAGGTTCGACTCAAACTTGAGTCTACGTCCTCCCAACCAAGTCACTTTTATTAATTTACTCCAATAAACAAAAGTAACAAAGTCTAACTGATTTGTTTTACTCTAAACGAACACTTCATTCTTACACTTAATTCTCGATGTGTTGTTTGTACAATTAAACTCACAAACACTCGTATTTGAACACATAAATGCTCCCCAACCATTAACCTATTAGTGGCTCAATTACAATCAATCGTTTCTCTTAAGAATGTTATCACACAAAGTTAAATAAGAGATAACGACATCCTATAATGGCATGCACTCTAGATTAGGAAACCATAAATCATGTTATTAATCTTGTTTATGTTAATTAAAAAAAATGTTGCAGCATCAGCTAATAATATGATATGTTGCATTTAAGAATTATCTTAGATTCAAGACAAACAAAAGAATGACAAGATAACCAAGATGGGTCCCTCCACCCCTTCCAAAAAAAAAAGCTGGATTTGGAGACAAGTTTAATTTATAATTCTTTGGGGAAACCTGAACAATGCTAATTTCCAATTTTTAATTTTGAGATTTTAAAAGTTATATAATGTAGATTTTAAAATTTAATTAAATTGATCCAAACCCCAAAAATAAACACTAAACTACCTTTTCTCCTGTTTTTGTCTTTTTAGTTCTTTTTTCTATAAAAAAAAAACGAGAACTTAACGAACAAGATTTTGAGTTACAGACGGTCCAACTAACAAAGAGGAGAGACAAAGAAATGCCCATATTTGGCACTATAATGACAATGATTTTGTCTATAAACATGTTAACAGTTAAATTATGCCACATCTTTCAAAACAATTGAATAAATATGGTAAGAAACAAAAGAATTACAGGCTACTACTGATAGAAATACATGCCATTGCTATAAGTGGCCGATAAGTTGTGCCCCAATCTAGATTCTGGATGCTAATAAATTGCACAAAGTCTTCTCCAATCTAATTGAAGGAAAAACGTTTGTCAATTCCTGCTGTCTTTGGTTGCTATATTTACGCCTCTGGTTGCCCAAGCTCAACATCCTTCACAGGGGATACATTCAAGTCACCCTTTAATAATTTAATTTCCTCTTCTGTCAGACTGTTTTTGCCATGCTGGGCTGCCTTAGCAGCAGCCTGCTTTTCGAGCTCCACAGCCCAACTGTAAACAACCATACCCATGACAGCTATTGCCATGCCCATGATGTTCTTTAAAGTCATCTCTGAATCAAAGAGCAGCCAACCCAATGTCAATACACACACTGTCTTCATATGACCAAGTACCTGGAAAGAAACTGCAGAGAAGCGTCCGATGCAGAGGTACTGACTAATATTGCAGAACACCGCCAAGGAGCATGAAAGCAGTATGAATAGCTGCAGATTGTTTTGGCATGAAAAGGAAATAGTATCATATCTTTTAAAACATCCCACAATATCCAAAGTGTTTAGAACATGCTCCTCGAAAGAAAGGTGAGTAGGTACTTACAAGAGCACCAGTAGACATCTTGTATGTCATTAAAAATATTCCGTTCAGATAATAATCAACAAATGGACCTAGCACTATAAGAGAAAGGGCTTGAAATGGTGCAGTTTTACTGAGCAACTCAAAAGATCCAATAGAGTACTTCTTCTGTAAAGAACCTATTGACTGCAACACAAGAAGATCTTCAATTGATGACAAAAATTTGCCAGCATAAAAAGTTTTAAAATACTGATCTATAAGTCCATATCATACAATCACAGTTTTCAACTTTGACTAGAGTATCTGGAAGGTTGCACTATACATTAAAGGTGTCTAAATCTGAAACCTTGTAACTACCTGAGACATCTGCTTTAATATCGAGAATTCAAGATCACCCACTGTCAACTGACCACCAACTAAAAGAAATTTCTAGTCTAGGATCTAGTCAATGTTGTCAAGCCCTTCAATATGATTCCACTAGAGTAGATAGAAAAATACAAATGCAGGTTCCTGATAAAGCAGTGAGGGACGAAACAGAGACCTTAAAGTAATTTGGCATATCTTTATCCTACATGTCATAACTTTCTATGTATTGGCAATCTTTTTGAGAAAAAAAAAATCTGGTTCGAAATTTATCTAAGAGACCAAACATTTGACGTCGACTTCATCTTGCTTAGGGGTCCAGACATATTGAAAGTAACTGCTGGATCTTGCAAGTAGAGACACATTAATCCTCGCTATCAACGAGTCCATCAGAGATATCAGGAGAGGACCGAATCCTCATGCTCTGTTAGTACCACATGTGTGTATTCTTTTTCTTTTCGGGAAATTGTTAGTGACATCAACATTGCCGTGCGTGCAATCACTAAGATATACTTCCTCCGTTCTGAAATAAGTGAAACAATTCTCTCAAGAAGCTCTCACATAAAAGAGAGAAGTGTTTCACTTATTTCAGAACGGAGGAAGTACTAGATATCCTACAACATATAACCAATAACATAATCTGAAATTAACCACTACAAACAGCACAATACTCACACAAGATGCAAGATTGCATGAAGCAGCTACAGCGTAATAAACTTTGAAAAAGAATACAGCTTTTAGATTAATAAAAGAAGTACTATAAAGCAATTAGATTATAATCGCATAAAAACAAAACAAAATCCATTTTCCTCCCCACTAAGTTTATATTTTAACCATAAGATGGAGTTATGATAGGAATTTTGTTTTTTCATTCAAAACTTAACTTTTGCAAGGTGAAAAAGATATTTAGCTTTTAGAAATGAGAAATTATTTCAGATCCATGACATACCAGGTGTTGTTGGCAATAGTAAATGAAGTATATAGCCTTTAATATGTTGCAGACCATTTAGTATGCATCAATAATTGAAGATCCAAGACTCAAGCTTTTATGTTTTCTGTGTGTTCCTATATTTCTGTGGAAGATATTTGCTTGCCTCCAAACTACACAATACAACCTAGAGAACTTTATATTCACTAGTTCATCTAACCCTACCTTACTAGGAGACAAAAAGAAATATACAGCTGCACAAACAAACAAAAGAATCCACCTAGGATCTTACAATCAATAGAGAAAGAAAGAAAAGAAAACTAGTTGTATACTAATAAAGCTATGCACTATACTAGCAGACTATCAACACAATAAGCTATTTCTTCACACCCCCCCTTTAAGTTGGAGCTGCAAATATAAAGCCCAACTTGGATGATAAGTGATTGTGTTGATGTTCAGTGAGGGACTTAGTCATCAAGTCAGCCAGTTGAAGAAATGAAGATATATGAATGGTGTTGATGAACCCTTCTTCTACATTATCCCTCACATAATGACAATCAATGCCCAAGTGTTTAGTTCTCTCATGAGACACTGGGTTTTGAGCTAGATAATAGGCTACCTTGTTGTCACAAAATAGAACAAGAGGAGTAGGAATCTTTACTTACAATTCATCAAAGATCCCATGAATCCAGACCAGCTCACTAGTGGTGTGAGACATACACCTATACTCAGGAAGATTTTGTTTCTTGGTTTTCCAGGAAATAAGAGAGTTTCCAAGAAAAACACAAAATCTAGTTAAAGACCTTCTACTAAAGGCACAACTCCCCCCCTTTGAGCTTGAATTCTGAATTTGCAGGGTAAAGTCCCAAATCTGCAGCAAGATATCTTATCACATGTAAGCCTACTTGCATATGAGGCTTTCTAGGGTATGACATAAATTGACTTAACTACGAGTAAGATATATGTGGTCTAGTTAAATTCAAGTACAAAAATCTTCCAATCATTCTTCTGTAAAGATCGGGGTCCTCCAGAATCTCCCCATGATTAATGGACAGTTTAATTCCTTTTGGGAAAGAAAATTTAGTTAGAACACATTGTTCCATCCCACTATCTTGAACTATGTCTTTAATGAACTTCCTTTGGTTCAAGAGTGTTCCTTCTGTGTTCCATGACACTTCTATCCCAAGGAAATACCTTATTTCACCCAAGTCTTTCAGTGTGAATTGTTTGTCAAGTTCACTTTTCAACTTCTATATTCCTGATTCATCATCTCCACTGATGAGAAGATCATCAACATCGACCAAGACTTTGATCTCCTTCCCATGTTCTATCTTTGAAAACAAGGAATAATCCCTTTTACATTGATAGAATCCCATGCTTACAAGGCACTTCAACTCAACATTCCACTGCCTAGATGCTTGTTTCAAGCCATATAGGCTCTTCCTTAACCTGCACACTTTCCCATCTCCTCCACTGTATCCTTGTGGAACTTTCATATATACTTCTTCGTCTAGGAAGCCATGCAAAAAGGCATGATTAATGTCTAGATGATGAAGCTTCCAACCTTTTATAGTTGCCAAAGCAATCAAACTTCTTACAGTGGTGAACCTGGCCATAGGGGAAAAAGTATGTTTGTAGTCTTTTCCTTTCAACCGTATATCCCCTCTTGCTACTAATCTTGCTTTAAGCCTTTCAATGCTATCATGAATTTTACTTTATACACCCACTTCGAGTCAATTGCTTTGTGTCTTTCGGGCAAGTCTGTTAACTCCCATGTTTCATTTTCTTCAAGGGCTTGAAGCTCTTTTGCCATTGCTTCTCTCCACCCTGCTTCCTCTCGAAGCTTCGCTTGTAACGCTAGGTTCCTTTACCCGCATTACATAGTTCATGGAAGCTACATAGTCCTTGGAATACAAGTGCCTGTTTCCAAGTTCTGTTTTCATGAAAGCAATGGAAGATTCTTCTCTTCTTGCATTTGACTTGCGAGGCATACTCACCACAAAGTCTTGAAATATTTGTGGTGGCATCCTTGTTCTTGTAGGTCTTTTGTTATGTGCTTCTTCTTCCTGATGAGTGCCATCTCTCACTTCTTCATTACTCACATGGTCAGTCAAAGCAGGAACCTAATGTGGTTCAACAGCTACATCACCTTCACCATCAGGAGGAAAGTCGACACATTCTCTTTCAAGTTAGTGGTAATGTGATGATTTGTGTCCCTCAAAGCCCTTTCAATGTTATTCTCACCTTTCTTTATTATGAAAGGTGGAATATCTTCATGGAACACTACATCTCTACTAACAAATATCTTGTTAGTTTCAAGATCCATCAACTTGTATCCTTTTTGACAATATGGATACCCTATCAGTGTGCTTCTTATACCTCTTGCACCAAATTTGTCCTTGGGTTACTTACTCCTAATAACCCTTAGATGTTCATACTTGGGTTCTTTTTTCAGCTCCTTTTCATAAGGAGTCTTCCATCCTAGCACTGCTATGGGAAGGAGATTAATTAGGTGAGTTATAGCTAAGATACACTCTCCCCACAGATATTCTGACACATGAAGCTTGTGCTTCCTTTCAACTCTCTCATTCTGTTGTGGGACCTAAGTAAGCTTCTTCGGTGAATTATCCCTTTATCAAGGACTATTCCACCACATTCAAACTGTAAACTCTTTGTGCCACTGTCACTTCTTACACCTTTCTTACACCTTTTAGAGTGGAGTGAAAATAGTTTTCAACATGAATCAAGAACTTCTTTATGATTTCCTTTACGTGTTCTTTATTGGACAATAAATAAGTCCAAGTCACTCTACTATTGTCATCAACAATAGTTAAGAAATAAGTTGCACCTATAATAACCTTAGTCTTGTAAGGCCCCGATAAATCAAATCAAATATGTTTTCAGCAATGCTTTTACTTGGCATAAATGGCAATCTATGATGCTTGGCAAGAGAGCAAGTATTACAAAAATAGTGTTTCAAATGTTTATAATTGCAAAAACTAGTGAAATTTGCCAAAACATACGTTTTATATATCACATTTAGCGAGATACAACCTTTTAAAAAATTTCTGGCAACTTAAGACCTTAAATGTAAATATTTTTGTGAGGAACAACCTTGGTCTATTTCCGATGTTGACCATTGGGATTAGGCCCCGACTCACTTAATGAAGCGGGTGACTTGCCCATGACTCGTCTTTTGCTCAATTTAAGCCATTTCCCTCCTCCCCCACCCCTACCCACCCGAACCACCCTAGCCCACTCCCCTTCCCCCACCCCGAAACCACCCCACCCCCACCCACCCAAACCACCCCACACAATCTCTTTCTCTTTTCACCAAACCCAAACCCACCAACGTCAACCACATCATCACCACCAACACCGAAACCCACCAACCACTATCTCTCTCTTCACCAAACCCCAAACCAATCAGCTTCAACCATAGCACCACCACCAACATCGTAACCCAAACCGAAACCCACTATCTCTCTTTCTCTCTCTTCACGATCATTTCACTTGGTGGTGGTGGTGCATTTTGGGTGGCTTTGGTTCAAACTTGATGGTGGTGGCAATTTGAATTATGGGTTCGAATTTGATGGTGGTTGTGATTTGAATGAGTGGGTTTGAATTTTGACGGTGGTGTGGTGTTGGCGATGCTTTATGTGGTGATGGTGTTTTCTATAGTTGGAATGGTGGTTGTGGTGTTGGTAGTTTTCTGGATTTTGGTGTTTACTAAGTGGAGCGTGGTGGTTGTCGGTGCGGCATGGTGAGGCATGACTAGCGGTTGGTTTCGCTGGTGGTGCGAGGGTTGAAGATGATGGACGGTGGTGATGATGAGTAAAATTAGGAGGAAAAAGGAGGAAAAAGGCTGAAATTTAGCAAAACACGAGTCAACGCCGGAATCCGACTGGTCAATGCCGCTAAATAGACCAAGGTTGTTTCTCACAAAAAAAATTACAATTAAAGGTTGTAAGTTGCCAGAAAATTTTTAAAAGGTTGTTTCTCGCAAAATGTGATATATAAAAGGTCTGTTTTAGCAAATTTCGCCAAAAACTAATGTGTTCCATTTTAGATAATGAAATGAGTCCTAGTCTAGCATGGAAAAGTTCCAGCTTCACATTAATTTCTCTCCCTTTTCTTCCTTCATTATCAGCAACAGTGCAAGATCTTTTACTTTCCTTCTCCTTCTCTACTTCATCTCGCTCATTCTTGCGATGATCCACCTCCTTCTGAGTGGTAGGGTCCTCGAAAGTGCACCCATGTTCATAAAAAATGAACTTCATTTTGATGCCTTGCAACAACTTGCTAACTGATAAGTGATAACAAATTATGCCTAAAATCAGGCACATATAACACATTTTTAATCCATATACCCTTTCTGAGCTTCACATCATCTACTTGTTTCACTATCTTGTTCCATCAGGAAGGCTTAGCCTAACATTCTGTTTCAAAACTCTCATGTTTTCAAGGAGTTTGAAGTTCCATGTCATGTGGTCACTAGCAATAGAGTCCACAATCCAACTATTTTCATCATTATCAAAATTCAGAGTACCATTTTGAGGCTAGTATTTTACCTCCAAAGTTGTTGAAACTTTGCATTTCTCCCATAGCCTTCATCACTTCGTGCACAATTACTGTCAACATGGTGTTGTCTAGCTTTTCCACACTTGTTTCTTTCTTTTCCACACGTCCATCCATCTAGAGGAGTGTTTTCTTCATAGCTTCCTTGCTCTCTTCTAACATTTGCCACCTGCCTAATGTTGGCCCTCTCCTTCTGCAAATTCTCAAACTGGTGCCCCTTTCAGTTTGAAGCACTCATCACATGACCTCTCTTCCTACAGTGGTCACATTTCTTTGCAGCCTTTTCCATTCTTCTATCTTTGTATTCTTTCTTGATGAAATTCTTAAGTATCCCAAAAAAAATTTCTTGCCTTTGAACAGCCATAGCATTGACTTCCACTCCCATACTCAACTCTCCTGAGATCTGTTTTTGTCTTTCTACATGTAACACCAAATTAAATGCCCTGTTAACAGGCAACAAAGGGTCCATAGAGATAAAGTTTGTCTTCATTTGATTGTATCCATAGTTTAAACCTATGAGAAAATTCATATATCTATTTGTTCCTTCCAACTCCATCAACTTCTTCAGAATGTTACACTTACAGCTCTCCAATACAGCACATGTACATGTAGGTATTCCTTCAAAGGCTTGATATTTGATCCCACAAAGCCTTCAACTTGCAATAGTATTCATTAACAGATAGGTCATTCTGTTGCAAATCATTCAACTCATTCTTCAAGTGAAAGAGTTGGGGAGCATTTGTTTGCCCATATCTTTCCACTATATTTTCCCATAAATCGTTCGAAGACTCCCCAAACACAAGGCTCTCAGCAATTTCAGGCTTCATTGTTGCTAATATCCAACTTTTCACCATGTAATCTGCCCTTATCCATCTGTGAAGATCTGAAGTCTGGTTTTTTGCAAGTTCCATCCAGCAATCCTAACTTGTTCTTTGCTCCTAGAGTTGTTTAAACATTTCTGCTCCAGTTAGCATAATTGTTTCCATTGAAAACAATCGTTCCTCAGCTTGTTGTGGAGTTCCCATTCACTCCCACAAACAAGGGGTCTTTGTATGGATTCATGAGGTGAGTTTCATGAACATCACCTTTCTTCTCATTCACTTTTTCTGCCATTTTTAAACCTTGGTTTCGGTTCTCTTTGAGTATTTGATTTTTCAAGCTTGATAAATCAACCTTGCTATGATACCATGAAGAAACCAAGACTCAAGCTTTTATGTTTTCTGTGTTTCTATAATTATGTGCAAGATATTTGCTTGCCTCAAAACAGCACAATACAACCTAGAGAACTTTATATACACTAGTTCATCTCACCCTACCCCACGAGGAGACAAAAAGAAATATACAGCTGCACAAACAAACAAAAGAATCCACCTTGATCTTACAACCAATAGTGAAAGAAAGAAAAGAAAAATAGTTGTATACTAATAAAGCTATGCACTGTACTAGCTGACTATCCACACGATAAGCTATTTCTTCACAATAATCATAGACATGGAAGAGTATACACTACTTTTAACAATTTCCCCTTTGTTATATTTTTTTTCAGGGGCCGGGGGGCAGGGACTTGAGTTTAGGACCAACACAATCCCACCTTTTTAAAAAAACCTTCAGTGAGGGAAAGAATCCAATCCAGATAATAGCACAGAAAAATGTGAATTAAAAATATGCAGCCACAAATAACCATACAAAGGAGCTTTAGGAACTTATATAGAATGTACACTCAAAATTCTTTCTCGAAGGAATGGGGTAACAAGGGGAGGAGGGAGTGAGTTCAGGATCACATCTTTCCTACCTTATAAGACAAACGTGCAAAAGGGAAAGAATCCACTTTGAATGATAACAGAACAAAAGGTGAATAGGAAGATACGACCACAAATACGCACATAAACTTATAGAGCATGTATACTCACAATTTGTTGCAAGGATGTTGACAACACTGCCACGACGGCACATATAAATCCTTTGGCATTGACTTTGACATCAGTTACAGTGCAAATACCCACACCAATTACCACAAATATAACAGACATCTTGACTTCCTTTGAGTAGTGCTTGTAGTGAATAATCCATTCCAGAACGCAAACCACTGGGATCATACTCAACTTTGATATCTGTAACAACGACATGCGTACTCCACTAATGAGCTGACACTTTGGAAATTATAGGCATAAAGCATAATACGTCATATTGATGGAGTAAACTAGTAAATTCCTAAACATCTTTGCAGCATGTAAGTAGGTTACAGCAAGCGAATAACACAAACCCAAGAACTCTTCATGAAAAAGAATTTCAAAACAAAACAATAGTCTTGTAGTATTAAAAAAGCTTGGCTTGTATAGTGGTCACAGGGATTGGTTGACTTCATTCTGGAAAAGTCTGATTATTGATGAGATTTTAAACACGTTTGAGGTTAAGGGCCCATGTAGCCAAGTGGATAAGGCGGTGAAGAAAGTGGTTGGAGATCCTAGCCATCCGTTTCAAGTAGTAAGCATGTTTTACTTCTGAAGAAGGCCATGCGTTCCAGTTGTTTGCCTATGAGGCTTTGACGACCATCATCTTCAACCTTTAGATATATTATTTAGGATTTTTTGATTTTAATAATGCAATCTTTTGGCCATTCGCAACGAATAAGCTAACATTTTAATTATTCCTGAATAATGCAACTTTTAACAAAAAATTATTTGAATGGGTAAAAACCGGATGCAACTTATCCAACAGGTAAAAAGGAACACGTGTCAAACAATAAGTGGTCACTTCATTCTTTCTCCCTCCTCCCTCACCCTCCACCCACCTGAGCCACCCTGCCCCAACCCTCACCCAGCCCCTCCCCTACCCGAAACAATCCGCGACCACCACGAAATCCCTCCCAACCCCGCGGCCACCACCGAATCCACCCCCAATCCCGCGGCCACCACCGAAACCACCCCTAGACCTCTTCCCAACCCCCGAAATAACCCCCACATGAATCCCCTTCCTCCGAAATTCTTCAACCATCATATACAAACAATAAAACCAACTCAGAAACCAAAGCAATCATCAAAACCCAAAATCTTGATTTCCAAATCCAATAATCAAGCAACAAAACCATAAAATTAAATCAATAAAAAACCTAAAAATGTAGTCATCACCTACAATCAATCTTCAACCTTGTTCAAAAGCTTCACGCCATAACAACCGCAACAACACATGACGGTAGATGGGAGAAAGAACAAGGCACGCAAGCGACAACGGAGTTTGGCGGTGGAACCACCTCATCGAGGTCGAAAGTGTGGGAAGAGCAAAGAAAGAGTGTGACGAGTTCGATTGGAAGAAGAGAGAGAGAGGTCGAGGTAGGTGATGAAGGTGAAGGAGTTTGGGAGGTGGAAGAGGAGGTTTTATAATTTGAGGGGTCGGTTTGGTGGTTTTTAGGGGTGGGGGGAGGAAAGGGTGGTGTTTTCGGGGAAGGAGGAGGGGAAAGGGGTGGTTTTTGGGGTGGGAGAGGGAGGAGGATTGGCTCGGGTGGGCCGGGGTGGGGGTTTCCAATGGGTAGGGGCCAAGGTGGGGGGTTTCCAATAGGCGGGGGGTGGGTGGGTGGGTGGGTTTTGGTGGTTCCATGGATGGGGTGGGTGGTTTGGGTGGTTAGATGAGTGGTCAAAAGTGTAGGGATTGCTAAGAGTGTAAAAAGGAAAGTAAATTACCAATTGTTCAAGTAGCTAGGTCATTTAGCCTATTCTAAGAACTTTGGGTGTAAAGGTTGTATTATTCAGGAATAATTAAAATGTTAGCTTATTCATTGTGAATGGTCAAAGGTTGCATTATTAAAATCAAATAATCCTATTATTTAATCTAATTTATAACCATATTGAGCACCAAAGGTGAGGACCTTAGACAGACGTATAAGGATCATAAAGGCAACAAAAAGACGGTATAACAGAATAAATTTCTCGTTTGGCGTGGGCACGGATTTTAATAGTTTTCAGTAGCGGACATAATAATAATAATAATAATAATAATAATAATAATAATAATAATAATAATAATAATAATAATAATAATAATAATAATAATAATAATAATAATAATAATAATAATAATAATAATAATAATAATAATAATAATAATAATAATAATAATAATAATAATAATAATAATAATAATAATAATAATAATAATAATAATAATAATAATAATAATAATAATAATAATAATAATAATAATAATAATAATAATAATAATAATAATAATAATAATAATAATAATAATAATAATAATAATAATAATAATAATAATAATAATAATAATAATAATAATAATAATAATAATAATAATAATAATAATAATAATAATAATAATAATAATAATAATAATAATAATAATAATAATAATAATAATAATAATAATAATAATAATAATAATAATAATAATAATAATAATAATAATAATAATAATAATAATAATAATAATAATAATAATAATAATAATAATAATAATAATAATAATAATAATAATAATAATAATAATAATAATAATAATAATAATAATAATAATAATAATAATAATAATAATAATAATAATAATAATAATAATAATAATAATAATAATAATAATAATAATAATAATAATAATAATAATAATAATAATAATAATAATAATAATAATAATAATAATAATAATAATAATAATAATAATAATAATAATAATAATAATAATAATAATAATAATAATAATAATAATAATAATAATAATAATAATAATAATAATAATAATAATAATAATAATAATAATAATAATAATAATAATAATAATAATAATAATAATAATAATAATAATAATAATAATAATAATAATAATAATAATAATAATAATAATAATAATAATAATAATAATAATAATAATAATAATAATAATAATAATAATAATAATAATAATAATAATAATAATAATAATAATAATAATAATAATAATAATAATAATAATAATAATAATAATAATAATAATAATAATAATAATAATAATAATAATAATAATAATAATAATAATAATAATAATAATAATAATAATAATAATAATAATAATAATAATAATAATAATAATAATAATAATAATAATAATAATAATAATAATAATAATAATAATAATAATCGATTGCATGTGAGATAATAATAGTGAGGAAGGGTTCCATGTCACATGGGACATGGAAAGAGAGTATGTCAAAGGGAAGGAGTCGGTGGCGAATCAAACACATCACCCGAACATTCGGGCATCAAAGTCATAGTACAACCACTCCGCTTACAAAGTGAACTAAGGGATATGCTTTACTCAACCTTTTCAACCTCCTATCGGTATCAACACTTAACAATTCATCTTAGACAAAACAAGGATAATATTCTTGAAATAGCTGAATCAGGGGTTCATACTTGACGGTGACCTCGAGCACTTGAATCGAGTAACCATAGAGTGAATAGATTTGTTTTCGGGCTCCAAGAAGTAACTTCAAATCTTATTTTGACACTAAGTCGTTTGTGATCCTTGATATTCACTTTCTCAACTTTTAACTACGCGTGACACCTCGGTCCACTAAAACATTCTTGACATATGTGAGGCGCAACAAGAAAGGGTAAATGAGGTATTAATCATTAAGTGGGTAGTGGAAGGATTATTTGGAAGGGGATATTTTGGTTATTCTCTTGAAATAAAGGAGAGTTGTCGAAGTTAGTTATGGAGAGAGAAGTTGTATATATAGGGGAGAATGGGATCGGTAGAGGGGCATTCGGAAAAGTGTAAGGAAGTTTGCTTGGGAGAGAAGGGGAGCCTCTCGAATGCTCACCACTATCCGTAGCTTTGCTTGTTTTTGTCATCAATATAATTATCTCTCGGGCGTTGAATCCCTTGAGTTACTCTCAAAATTTTGCAATCTTATTTTATCTTTTCGTTTCCTTGTTGTTGAAGTGGAAGCCATTACAACTTGGTATCACAAGAAAGACATCCCTGGAGGAGGAAATGGCACCCCCAACGTCAACTCGAGGTTAGATAGCTTGGAGGGACAGATGGCTAACTTGCAAAACTCCATTCTTGAGCGAGATCACTTCATCGGTGAGTTTGGCTATGGAGGCCGTTAAGCTTTCTATAGCCGAGCAAATCTCGAGAAAATGGAGGAAGCAATGAGGAAGAGTAAGGAGGAATTGGAGATTGCGAGTTACCGGTTGAGTGGACGAATTGACCGCACCCGAGAAAATATAGAAGGGGGCTATGTCGGTCATCCGTCGAGAACAGGAGAAATTCCGGGAAGAAATGCGGGGAACACTTGAATCTCTACGAAGCCGACGCAATCCCGACTTGGAACCATTGGATCTAGGCGCGGTGACGATGGCCGAGGAACCTGGCAACTGAGAGGGTGGAAACAGGGGGAGGACGAGTAGGCGCGAATCGTAACATTTTTCCGGAAATGGTGGCGAATTTGGACGAGGGGGTCTCGCGGTGGTCCCTGGAAATTTTTAGGGAGGAAATGGTGGAAGTAGCGGCGGCGGTAATCGGCGTCATAAGAAGTTGGACATGCCGGGGTTTGAAGGATCGGATCCGGATGGGTGGTTTTTGCGAGCAGAGAAGTTTTTTGCCTTCTATGGGTCGACTGGAGACGGAGAAAATGGAGGCTGCGGTGGTGGCTATGGAGGGAGATGCTTTGAGGTGGTATCAATGGGAAAACAAGAGAAACCCGATCATCTCGTGGGAATCGTTGAAGGAGTTTATACTCCTCCAATTCGGCCGACCAACTGTGGGTCCTTATATGAACAGTGGTTGGCCACCACTCAAACCACCACGGTGCAAGAGTATAGGCGGAACCACAAGTCCGTTCTCTAGCCCCGTCATCTTGGTGAAAAAAAAAGATGGATCCTGGCGCTTTTGTGTTGACACGGGGCTTTGAATAAAGAAACCGTGTCGGACAAATACCCCATTCCAGGTAATTGATTAACCGCTTGATGAGCTCCATGGGGCTTCCATTTTTTCCAAGTTAGATTTGAAAGCGGGATATCATCAAATATTGGTGAAACCAGAAGACACGCACAAAACTGCCTTCAGAACACATGAAGGCCACTACGAGTTTTTGGTGATGCCATTCGGGCTCACAAACGCTCCGGCCACATTTCGATCCTTGATGAACGAGGTATTAGGCCATTCTTACGTCGTTTTGTTTTGGTCTTTTTCGACGATATTTTGATTTATAGTAAATCGGAGGAGGACCATGTTGGTCATTTGCGATTGGTTTTGCTAAGCTTTGCAACCAACGGTTTGTTTGTGAACATGAAGAAATGCGAATTTGGTAGGATGGAGATAGCATATTTGGGACACGTGATTTCTAGTCGTGGGGTAGCCGTTGATATGGAGAAGGTGAAGGCTATGCTTGATTGGGAGAAACCTAAGAACCTCCAGGGAACTTAGAGGTTTTTTAGGCCTTACGGGCTATTACCGTAAGTTCATCTCACACTATGCACAAATTGCAAAGCCCCCGTAACAATTAAAGAAAGATTGCTTTGGGTGGTCCGAGGCGGCCACCGAGCTTTTAAGGCACTCAAACAAGCAATGGTAATGCCATTTGTCCTTGCTATGCCGGATTTCCATCGGCCATTTGTGATTGAAACCGACGCTTCGGGGTTCGGCTCGGGAGCTGTGTTGATGCGGGCAAAGAACCATTAGCCTTTTACAATAAACTCTTGGGGCCTCGGGCTCAATTGAAATCCGTGTATGAAAAGGAACTCATGGCGGTTTGCTTGGGCGTACAAAAGTGGCGCCATTACTCGCTTGGTCACCACTTTGTGATTCGTACGGATCAACAAAGTCTCCGTTACATCATGCAACAACGTGAGATAGGGCGGAATTTCGGAAATGGGTTAGTAAATTGATGGGATATGATTTTGAAATTCGGTATAAGCCGGGTGTGCTAATCGGGTGGCGGATGCTTTGTCTCGAAAATCCGTTGGGGGAGGTAGAATTAGGGGCTTTGATTTCTACCCATACCATTGATTGGCAACAAGTGGAGCAGGAGGTGTCCCAAGACCCTTTCTAGCCCAAATCCAACAAGATCTCATCTCGGAACTAAACAAAGACACCCATTTTTCCCCGAGAGAAAGTAGGTTGTTGTACAAAGGGCGATATGTGCTTCCTTCTACTTCTTCTCGGTTCCTATGTTGCTTCGTGAGTACCATGACTCACCTATGGGAGGCCATACGGGGAATTTAAAACATATTTGAGGGTGGCGGCCGGGTATTGGCGAGGGATGCGCCGAGACATCACCAACCATGTGCAACACCTGTCTCATTTGTCGGCGCAACAAAAAAGTTTCTCATCAACACCCAAGTGGACTTCTCCAGCCTTTACCGCTCCCATCTTTGGTATGGGATGATTTAACGATGGATTTCATTGAAGGGTTGCCGCTTTCAAAAGGGGTAGATACCATACTTGTGGTGGTGGATCGTCTCACAAAATATTCCCATTTTCTCACTCTTCGCCATCCCTTTACTGCTTTGACCGTGGCAGAGCTGTTCATCAAGGAAATAGTGCGCTTACATGGGTTTCCATCTTCTATTGTATCCGATAGAGATCGCATTTTCATGAGTATTTTTTGGCGAGAAATATTTCGGCTTCATGGGACTTCTCTTAAGCGTAGCACGCCTACCATCCTCAAACGGATGGCCAATCTGAAATTGTGAATCAGAGGTTGGAAACTTATCTTCGTTGTTTTGTTGGAGGTCAACCTCGGACTTGGGCTAAATGGCTACCGTGGGCAGAGTTCTCATACAACACCTCTCCCCACCTCTCAACGAAGATGTCTCCTTTTAAAGTGTTGTATGGTCGTGACCCTCCCCATGTCCTTCGTGTGAACAAGGGACAAACCCCAGTGGATAGTTTGGAGGTCATGCTACAAGAAAGGGATGCTGTCCTGGATGATTTGCACTTTAATCTCATGCGTGCTCAACAAAAGATGAAACTGGCAACGAGATGGGAAACGACAAGATGTCCATTACGGCGTAGGGGATTTGGTTTTTCTCAAACTCCAACCATATCGCCGAAGTCTTTGGCCAAAAGACCATATGAGAAGTTAGCCGCACGTTACTATGGTCCATTTCCTATCGTACAACGCTTTGGGGCTACCGCTTACAAGCTCCAACTTCCTTTCGCACAAAGAAAATCCATCCCGTTTTTCACGTGTCCCAACTCAAGAAAGCTATAGGAACCGCTCCAGTGAATGTCTACCCTTCCACCCCAATTATCAGCAGACATGGAATTACATACTGAACCAGAACAATTGCTTGATGTGAAACGGGTCACCAGAGGTCAGCACAGCCACTTGGAAGCCTTAATTCAGTGGAAAGGTTTATCGGTTTTTGAAGCTACTTGGGAGGACGTTGCTGCTACCCATCACAGGTTTCCTTGGTTCCACCTTGAGGACAAGGTGAATCTTTGGGGGGGAGGTATTGTGACACCTCAGTCCACTAAAACATTGCTGACATATGTGAGGCGCAACAAGAAAGGGTAAATGAGGTATTAATCATTAAGTGGGTAGTGGAAGGATTATTTGGAAGGGGATATTTTGGTTATTCTGCTGAAATAAAGGAGAGTTGTCAGAAGTTAGTTATGGAGAGAGAGAAGTTGTATATATAGGGGAGAATGGGATCAGTAGAGAGGCATTCAGAAAAGTGTAAGGAAGTTTGCTTGGGAGAGAAGGGGAGCCTCTCGAATGCTCACCACTATCTGTAGCTTTGCTTGTTTTTGTCATCAATATAATTATCTCTGGGCTGCTGAATCCCTTGAGTTACTCTCAAAATTTTGCAATCTTATTTTATCTTTCTGTTTCCTTGTTGTTGAAGTGGAAGCCATTACAACTACCTCCCTGTTTCTGGTGCTCTCCCTCCAAGACAAGTGTTCAGATTGAGTGATAATTAATACAACTTGTCCTCATTAAAGTGTGTTACCTAATTTACTATACCCCCATCTGGAAATAAAAGGCGAATGGGTACATGCAAGTGGTATACTTTTGGGCTAACATAACAAAACTAGGTAGTAATTGCACCCCCATATTTGCATAGGTAATTGGGTAACACTGCATAAAACACATGACAGAAAAACTGGTAAGAAAGACACGAGTTACTCATAATTCATAACTGTTATACCACATACAAACACTCACATATTCATACACTCTTTTCAAAAACCCCTTTTTTTTCCCAAAGTTTATTCCCAAAATCCCCTGTTATAATTCATAACAGTTAGGAATATATTATAGCTCGAAAGAGTCACATAAGGCAAATACATGCCAAACAAAGCAGCAATCAATCTACATCATCAAAATAAACCTTGAATATATAAGGGAAAAACACAAACCTGGTAAAATCCCACAGAATTAAGCATAAGACTAAGGTTCATCCCAGTGATTGACATATTTGCAACAAGTGAAAACCAAAGAAGCTCCCAAGCAGGCACATGTTTTGACACAGAATACCCAGTTGCATTTGATACCAGCCCAACCAACGCAGTCACAGTGAAGTGAAACCCAGTTAAGGTTGTGGCTGTCAAACATTTTCAAATATAAATTAAATGAAAAGAAAACTCATACTTCCTCCGTTCCAAAATAAGTGAAACACTTCTCATTTATGTGAGAGCTTTTTGAGCCAAGTGTTTCACTTATTTTGGAACGGAGGAAGTATGTAAATCTGGATCAATACCCAGATCCAATAACAACTTTATATTAATTTGAAATTAAAATATACATATGTTTATAAAAAAAAATAAGACAAGATACATGATTGATTATTTGGTAAAGTCTCGTTTATCAGCGCTTATTGGCTCATTCACACCAAACAAAAAAATTAGATTAGAGAAACAAACCGAAGCTAAAGGCGTAACCATGAGAGGACATAAGTTGCTTGTTGGCCATAATAAGACCGACGGAGCTGATAATGTTCATGGCCCATGCTCCCATATCGGACACCGACGATGATCTTTTCTCAGATTCCATATATTTAAATCTTCTGCTGAATGTGATACCAGATCTAAGACGCCGGCAAGAAAAGGAAGCCGACGGAAGTATGAGTGGAGGGACAGTGATCAACCCAAGTGTTGTTTAATACCAAAAAAGAAAGAAAGAACCCCTTTCAAACAAAAAAAGAGAAAGATACCCAAATTTAATTGTAATCCCACGCAAAACCCACCTCTTTTGTCTCAAGTTAAGCTACTTTAGCAAATAAGCTAAAGATCTGGAAATGGAGAACAGATTTGGGGGCAAAGTGTGTCTCTGTTTTCTTATTGATTTTCTGACTGTAAAAAAAGCTTTCCTATGTTATGTAATGCCATTTTTATCTCAAGTTAATTACTAACTCTTGAACTAACAAAGATTGCATCTTGTTTAATTTTAGGAATTTTCTTTCGAAAACAACCAAACTATTATTAATTTCTAAATATTTTGCAACAACTAAACTTTTTTTTTATAATTATAGGTATTTTTTTTGTTACAGGAAAGAAAAACTAGGTCTGGTTCCTAATATAGGACCAGCCAACAGCATCCTTTCGGTTGATGGAAGAGAAAACCAAATTAGAAGAAGAAAACCAATATAATAAAAACGAAGCCTCGTGACCCCTATGAGCAATGAAATCCGCCGCTTGATTCGCTTCCCTAAAACAGTGGTTGAACGAGACCTCTTGAACATTCTTCATGTCTTCAACCGACTCACCAATCAAGCCAGAAATTTCTCATGGAACCTTCTAACATCTCCTAATAGAATTGATAACCACTAGATTATCCCCTTCGATAATAAGAGAGGAAATATTGAGAAACTTGGTCGACTTCACACCGTCCCGAAGACCCCAAGCTTCAGCTTGAAGAATAGAGCAATCCAACGACAGAGTCATAGCACCAACAAGACAAAGACCTCCTAAATGATCCTGAATAGTGAACCCACAAGAAGCTTGACCATTCGAAAGGTTAGAACCATCAAAATTAAGCTTAAAAACATTCTCGGGAAGGGGAACCCAAGCAACTTTCACATTCTTTTCATGAATACCTAAAAAAACCTTCGGTAAACTATCCAACAAACTATCCTGAGTTTGAGCTTTAGCCCAACCAAGAAAAAAATTAACCACACTATGAGCAACAACCGACGCAGAGGTCACTTCCTCTTGGAAGATAACCTTGATTCTAGAGAACCAAATATAGCACTAAGTAACACAAAAATAGGATAAATCTAGAGAAGAAGAGTTATCCTTAATCAGATTCAAATTAACCACAATATCATCTGAAATAGTAATGACAGGGGGGGACACCCAACCGTACAGCTCATTAATATAAGCAAACACATCCTTAGCAAATGGACAAACAAATTGAATATGATTAACATCTTCCGAATGATGATTAGAAAAAATATATTCCTGAGAAAGGAAAACATGACATTTTTCAAGTCAAACTTTAGTTGGAAGACCATCTTAACAAATTTTCCAAATAAAACCTTCGGGGGAATCTTCAAACCCCAAATCTAATTAAACGGCTCAGGGGGAGGAGGATCAATAGCCATCCCCTGAACTAACAATGCCCCTGACTTAACAGAGTAGAAACCATCTGAAGTCAAACCCCAAATTAATTTATCTGAGCCAAACGTTATGTGGAAGAAATAAACAATAAATAGCTTGACAAATTTCCTTAGACACAATAGAAGTTAAAAGCTCCCTATTCCACTGACGATACTCATTAATAACATCACTGACCATTATATTCTCATAACCCCTACAAGGGACACAAATAGACGAGATTAGATACTGAAGCACCCAATTGTCTTCCCAAAAAGAAACTTGATTATCCAAGTTAATATTCCATCGTACACCCTTCTTGAAAGTATCTCTCACAACAAGAAATTTTTTCCACTGCCAAGAACAATTTGCAAAAGGGGAATAATCTATAATAGAAGAACCTATTAAATATTTTTTGGAAATCATTTGAACCCGTAAATTACACGGGTTATCAATAATCTTCCAAATCAACTTCATTTGCAGCGCAACATTATTAACATTAGCTTTCCTATAACCCAAACCCCTAAACTTTTTTTGAGCACAATTTTTATCCCACCGTATAAGCTTCACAGAACCCGAGTCTCGAGACTTATTCCAAAAGAAAATTCTAAATGTTTTATTCAACTCCGAGTGATAGAAGCTGGAAGAAGAAAACTTTGCATTTGAAATTAGCCTTTGTAGCTAGATAAATTAGCTTGAATAAGCACTGAATGACCAGCCTGAGATAGCGAATTAACTTTTCACTTAGTTACCTGAGATTGAGCAGACATAATAGTCTTAACAAAAGTAATTTTTGTCACATGGCCATCTATAATTGGACATCCCAAATAATTACCTAAAGAAAACGAATTTTGCATTTGAAGAATAGATTGGAACCCTACATCAACTTGAGTAGAAACATTCTTTGTACTCTGAAAAGCTGATTTATGAAAATTAACTAATTGCCCCAACATAGCACAATACTTATAAAAACCATTCTTAATAATATGACAACTACGATCTGAAGCCTCAGCAAATAACATAATATCATCAGCAAATGTTAGAAAAGGGATCTTAATCCCAGAACGACCAATTTTAACACCCAATAAATTTTCTCCTCCCATAGAGTGAGCATAAATTTCCATAGTAAGAAGTTCTGCGAATAAAATAAAAATATAAGGAGATAAAGGATCTCCTTGTCTGATACCACGAGTAGGGAAAAAAAATCCCCCGGAATTCCATTAACAAGAACAGAGAAAGAAACTGACGAAATACACTAGTGGAAAAAAACAAAAGGGCTGCGGTGCAAGGGCTGCGTTTTTTGAAAAACGCAGCCCTTAATAGTGAAGGGCTGCGGTTAGCCCAAAAACCGCAGCCCTATAAGTAGTAAAGGGGCTGCGGTTTTTGGGCTAACCCTGACCCTTTATGGGCTTTTTTTTTTAAATTTTATTTTTGAAAGGAATTCGAATGCTAGGCGCGGGATGGGCTTAAAATGTTAAGCGCGTGGCTAGGGTTTCCTCATTCTCATAATCTCCTCCCCTCACAATCTCCTTCCCTCATTCACAATCTCCCTCTTTCCCCCCGTCGGTGCTCTGCTACGCTGCTGCACCAAACCCATTCTCTCTCCTCTCTCGCAAAAACCCTCATTCATCTCTTCTCCTCCTTCGTCGTTCGTCTCCTCACCACCGTTGTGCGCACCAACGACTTTCTCTTTCACTTCTTGGTTGTTTTCGCTCTCGTCGCGCGCACCAACGTCGCCGGAATCTTCTTCGACCAGTGAGTTCAGTTCTTGTTCGCCGGAATATTCTTCGACCAGTGAGTTCAGTTCTTGTTCGCCGGAATCTTCGTCGCGCACCACCGTAGTTTTGATTCATATCTTGTTGAAAAATCCCCGAATAGTGAGTTCGCTCTACATTTTGGTTGGTTTAATTTGGTATTATTGTGTGATGATTTTGGTGTTGTATTTGTGATGAATAATTTGTGTGAAATAGAGTGCTTGCTGCTGAACCTAATTGCTTTCTTCAAGCGCATTGTGGTTTGTCTTCGGTTTTCTTTTTCCACAATTAAATGTCAACTTAGATGCAAAGTTCTGTAGAATTTTGGTTTTATCTATGATTTGGTGCTGAATAACTCTTGTTACCCTTTGAATAAGCGTTTGATTGGGGATGAGTTTCAATCCTTGAATTGTTATACAGTGGAATTGATATGTTTCATGATTTCAACCGGGTCAATCACCATGATTGTGATTCGTGTGAGCTAAATGAAGAATAAGGGTGAGGAATGACTGTAAAAATCATTTCATCTGGTCTATTAGCCCTGAATTTGTGTGTGCTGTCCGTGGAGCTTTCTTGATTGTTTATACTAGTTTTCGTATTAGAGGCCACTTATAGTTCCTATGTTAATATCCCACTGCTGTTTCATGCTCTATATAACTTATAGAAGGGCCTGCTTTTGTTAGTGAATTTAACTGGTGCTTGTTGGATTATGGTGATTATTATTAATTAACCATAGGAAAATGCTGCTTGTGTTATGAAGTACTTATCATTTGGCTATATGATTATGAAAAAACCAGCATTCAAGGGGAATTACAAAAAATATAATATTTAGGAGTAAAAAAATGCACAAAAAAAAAATTTTATTTTTATTTTTTTTTGGGTCAAAAAGGCTGCGGTTATGTTCAAAACCGCAGCCCTTTGTACAACGAAGGGCTGCGGTTTAGGCCCAAAACCGCAGCCCTTCGTTGTGAAGGGCTGCTACGGAAAGGGCTGCTGGCCTAAAACGCAGCCCTTAGGGCTGTTTTAACCGCATCCCTTTCGTTTTTTTCCACTAGTGATAAACAATCTAATCCAATGAATCCATTTCTCATTAAGACCTAGCTTTTCCAACATCATGGAAATAAAATTACATTCTAATCTATCATAAGCCTTTTGCATATCTAGTTTGATAGCTAACCAACCCCCTCTACCTGATATATTCTTAAAAGAGAGAAACACTTCATAAGCTAGCAAAATGTTATCTTGAATTAACCTTTCAGGAACAAAAGCTCCCTTGAAGAGGGTGAATAATTTTTCCTAATACCAGTTTAAGACGATTAGCTAAGACCTTAGCTATTATTTTATAAATAGTTGAACAGAGACTAATAGGTCTAAAATGATTAGCTGCAGATGGATCGTCAATTTTAGGAATTAAAGTAATGAACGTATGATTAATGTCAGCTAACATAAAACCTGAATGAAGAAAAGCTTGAACAACTTTAATAAAAGAATTACCCACCAACGTCCAGTATTTTTGAAAGAAATATGGAGGGAACCCATCTGGACCCGGGGATTTATCAGGGGCAAGATCAAATAAAGCTATTTTAATATCCTGAGCTGACACATGTTGAGTTAACAGATGATTATCATCCTCTAAAATAATAGGCGAAATAAGCGAAAAATCATGTTACTATCAAAGGTACAACTACTATTACTACAAAATCTAGTTTGAAATTCCTGCGTTATATGAAACGAAATTCTTTCTGGTTTAGTAATAATATCATAATTATGGGTGGTAAAAGAGTCAAGATTAATTCGATTTATCTTTATGGAGGCACAAGCGTGGAAATACTTAGAATTAGCATCACCTTTGGCAAAAGACATAGTCTTAGCTCTTTGAAACCAATTTTTTTCTTGGAATTCAAAAATATTACGGCGTTTAATTAACCACCTATCTTGCGCTTTTTGTAAATTACAGTTGCCTTGATCAATAATATTTGAGCTTGAAGAGTCTCGAGTTTTTTATCCACTAACACAAGTTGTCGAAAAATGTTATCAAACCGCGTTTTGTTCCATTCTTTAGCTTTTATCTTAAGAAGCTTACATTTATGAACTAATCTATACATATAAGAACCATTAAACTTTGTGCACCCAGTTTTCTTAACTAAAACATCAAAATCATTTCTTAAACAACACATTCTCTCAAACTTAATTGGAGGACTTTTAAAATTAGAACGAGGGAGAAAAGACAAAGAAATAAAACAATGATCGGAGGATGAGAAAATGTGGTGTCTACGTTTTGCCAAAGGAGATAAATTTAACCACTCTACACTAGCTAAACATTATCTAATCATTAAAGAACATTATCACTACCACTTCTTCTTTTTCTCCAAGTAAATCATTGACCCGAAAAGGTAATTCATTACAATTTATATTGTTCTTAATATCATTCATCCTACTTAATCTTGATAAAGAGATAGGAATACAACCTTGCTTATCTCAATGGAAACTAAGCTCATTGAAATCCCCTATTAGAATATAGGGGAGCTCTAAAATTTGAGTATAAGTAATAATTTCATTCCAAAACAAATCTTTTCCACTAGCACTAGCAGGAGCGTAGAGGAAGATATCCACGAATGAAATATTCAACACAATTAACTTTATACATCAATACAAACCGAGAACCTTTATAAATTACATCCAAACAAAAAGGATTAGCTAAACTGTTTTTCCACATAACCCACAATCCACTAGATCTGCCCATAGTAGGGATAAAGTCAAACCAAGAAAAACCACATCTCCTTATAGCACCACAAGAAGGAGGAATAGAAGATTTTGTTTCACAAATCATCATAATCTCAACGTGATTTGTAGAACAAAAACTTTTTTATTTCAGCAAAAAGGGTCTTCCTTTGGCATCCATGAACATTCCAAAAGGCTAAAGACATTTAAACATTTGATGTATTTGGAAAAATAGAAACTTAATTCTGTTTCTCTTCAGGGCTGAAGAATGACCTTTATCCCTGACTTGATCTTCCTCCTTTTGGTTGAACTAGAGTGAGAGGAGATAGCCTTGCTCTCTAGTGGTTCAACCCCATTGCTTCAATCTTCTTAACCACATACCTTTCAGATGACGAAGACTGAAAAGAATCCTGCACATAACCTTCTACTCCATGAATTAGATCATCAACATCATCCAACAAATACTTGTCATGCTCCTCATCATAGGGGATAACAATATGCTCACCAGCAAAGCAATCATTAACAGCAGCCAGAGGGAGAAATCGATTTGCATAAAAAAAGATCAGTATGATATACAACTTACAAGGGAGTAGGGACATGAATCACAGCAGTATAGAGAGGGGAACCACCACCAGCAGCTACCTCACCATTCTCCCCCCAACTTCAAGACCCAACACTATAGTCTTAGGAGGGGCAACTTCAATAGGGTTAGGACTTAAAGTAGCCTCACCATCAGAGCTAGTAACAGATTCCACAATAGGATTAGCAGTAAGAAGAACAAATTTACCTTTACCCAGCACAGTTGGACTAACAACACGTTTTTTCATAGGTAACATAGAAGCATCTCACAATACCTTTCCCAGCAGACTTCTTAGACTTAATAACAACATTAGAGGTAGCCCCTCTATGAACACTGTTAGCATACTTTCTCACAAAGTTTTTTTGGCTTTACTTGAACCACATGGGATTCCACAGCCATGAACTCATATTGTACTTACATTTTTGCTCTCATTAAATTTTCAGACATAATCTTATGCTTAGGATTTTTTAGTAACTTAAGCTAAACCTCCTTTTGAGGAGAACACAACAAAGAGCAAACCTCAACAACACGAGACTCATCCCCACAAAAGGAGCACCTAGAGGAGAAGTCCTCATACCATATTACATACCCAGAAACCTTCCCTCCTGTCCTCACAACTTCAACATACTCAGGTGAGGTGTAACACCCGAAAATTCGCTCCTAATTTTTCGCCTTATTTTCCCTTACTTATTATGTTTCGTTAAAATTAGAGTATTTTACTTCTTAAAAGTACTCTAATCAACTCCTTCATACAATAGCCACTCAAATCGACTCTATCTCCACAAAAATTGATTCCATGCCAAAACCCAGTCCTCGTTTTCCTCAAGACATTTCAACAACACATTTCAAACCTAGAAGTCTTCCTAGAGAAATGGAAGCTAACATGTCTTTACCTTTAGGAGCTCTTCTTCAAAAGATTTCTCAAAGCCATCAAGTGCAAAAGGAATAACCTGTCTAAATAGAGACTGTCCACATGAATCAAATTCCGAGTCGAGTTCTGATGAATCGGATGCTATAAAGACTTCAAAAAATATTGCTACCTTAGAGCAAAATTTTAATGAGTCTTTTCCTTCCGAAATTAATAAAATTCATCATAGAGCTCAAAGAAACTTCGCAACCTCTTCAAAGAATTATTACCCAAAACCTTCACCTCCTGATATTCATCATGAAGAGCGATCTAAATTTCGCTCCACTAACTATAGTGGTCAAGCAATTTATGAGTGGAACATAGATGGCAAATATGAATATGAAATCCTAAATACCTTGCAAGAGATGGGAATTGCCAAAATGGCATACAATATCCCTCCAGCTGGAATGAGCGAGGAAATTGCTGTAAGTTTCCTAGTATCAGGATTTACAGGATAATTTAAAAATTGGTGGGATCATTGCCTGACTCTTGAAGAGAAAGTTCAAATCTTAGAACAGAAAGCTTTGGTTGAACTATCTGATGGTTCCATAGCTGAACAATCAGATGCTTGTGATTTCCTCATATTGACCATAGGAATGCATTTCGTAGGGAATCCAAGAGAAGAACTAGTTTTCTCCAAAGTCGTCCTTACAAACATTAGATGTCCAACTTTAGGAGACTACCGATGGTACAAAGACATATTCCTAACTTATGTCCTAAGAAGAGATGACTGTAATGCATCTTTTTGGAAAGAAAGATTTATTACAGGACTTCCAAAACTTTTTGCTGAAAGGATTCTCAATAAGCTCAAAGCTGAGACTGGCTTAGAAGAAATTCCTTTTAGTCAAATAACATTCGGACAATTATTCTCCTTCGTGAGAAAAGAAGGTTTATCTCTTTGTTCCGAGTTGAAAATTCAAGCCAAATATGGGTCAGAAAGATCTCAAACAAGAAAAGAATTGGGATCATTCTGTGAAGCCTTTGGGATGGGAAGACTTAACCCTCCTTCTGCAAGGCATAGACAAAAAAGAAGGACTTCACTTCCTTACAAAAGGCATAAGAGATATGCAACTACCAATCCTCAGCACTACCAAAAACCATCTCCAAAGTTTCACAAAAAGAAACGGGGAGAAAGAAAGACTACTATTATTTGCTATAAATGTGGCAAACCAGGTCACAAAGCAAATAGATGTGGTCTAAAGGGTAAAATCAATGAGCTTTTTGGTAATGATGAGGAACTAAGGAATAAGGTTTCAACATTACTGCTTCAAGAAGAAGAAGAAGAACCTTCCTATTCTTCAAAAGAAGAAGGAGATTATCTTCTTCAAATTAATGCAAATTCTTCAGAAGAATTCTCTGAAGAAGATATTCCAGGTATTTGTTTTCCAAAATCGATCAATGTTCTTTCTACTAAAGATGATAAAGAATTTCTTTTCGATTTAGTAGATAAGATCTCTGATCCGAGTATCAAGAGAGATTGTTTGTTAAAACTAAGAGATTTGATTATCAAGGAAAATGATATACCCAAAATAAGTGAACCATTTAGTATTTTTAAGCTCTTTGATAAGCATCAAACCCCAAATATCTTCAAACAAATCACCGTTAGAGACCTCCAATCTGAAGTCAACGGGCTTAAAACTCAAATACATGACCTTCAAAAGGAAGTTATTTTTTGAAGATAAAGGATTTAGAGCTTGAAGCAAAGCTCTCCCTCCTAAATTCGACATCTTCAGACTCTGCGCTCCCTGAACCTCTGCCAATTGATGGAGTCCAAGTAATTTCAAGGGAAAAGCTTCCTCATGAACAAATTTCTCAAATCATTGATCAAATCAGTTTTCAAAAATGGTATGTCCTAAATAATATAGTAATAGATGATTTTTCAATCAACACCATTGCTCTTGTAGATAGTGGTGCGGACCAAAATTGCATAAAAGAAGGATTAATTCCTTCCAAATTTTACGAAAAAACAAAGGAACAGCTATACGCTGCAAATTCTTCTCCTTTGAAAATAAGATATAAGCTTTCAAAAGCATATATTTGCAACGATGGATTTTGTTTTCATAACACTTTCATTTTAGTTAAAGATATAAGTCAAGAAGTAATTCTTGGTACCCCATTTTTAACTCAAATTTATCCATTTTATGTCGATAAGCAAGGAGTTCATACAAAAATTACGGGACACCAAGTTTCTTTTAAAAATTTATCATCTATAAGCAAGGATCTTTCTCTATTACAATCTTCTTCCATTTATCAATAAATAAATATTTTAGAGAATAAACGAGCTCATATTAATTCTTTGCAAAATGAAATTTCATATTTGAAAATTGAAGAGAAAATTCAAAATCCCATCATTCAAAAACAAATCATTGATTTAGAAGAAATTTTCGAAAAGGAAGTTTGTATTGATCTTCCCAATGCATTTTGGGAAAGAAAAAGACACATGGTTTCTCTTCCTTATGAAAAGGACTTCAATGACAAAAATATACCAACTAAAGCTCGGCCGATTCAAATGTATCAAGAATACTTGGAATTCTATAAAAAAGAAATTCAAGTTCTTTTAGACAAAGGTTTGATACTACCTTCCAAATCTCCTTGGAGTTGTGCGGGCATTCTATATTATGAATCAAGCCGACAAAGAAAGAGGTGTTCCTAGATTAGTTATCAATTACAAACTTCTTAACAAAGTCCTTCAGTGGATTCGATACCTCATTACAAATAGAAGAGATTTATTAAATAGACTCCATGCTGCAAAAGTATTTTCAAAATTTGATATGAAGTCTGGATTCTAGCAAATTCAAATTGCAGAAGAAGACAAATACAAAACAGCTTTTACAGTTCCATTTGGGCATTATGAATGGAATGTAATGCCTTTTGGACTAAAAAATGCTCCGTCAGAATTTCATAATATTATGAATGATATTTTCAACCAATTTACAAAATTTATTATAGTTTACATAGACGATGTTTTAGTATTTTCAAACTCAATAGAACAACATTTCAAGCATCTTCAAATCTTTTTAAATGTGACAAAGAAAAGTGGACTAGTAGTTTCAGCTACAAAAATGAAGTTATTTCAAATAAAAGTCAGATTTCTTGGACACGATATCTATCAAGGAACAATCAAGCCCATTGCTAGAGCAATTGAGTTTGCTGATAAGTTTCCTGATGAGATAAAAGACAAGACTCAACTTCAAAGATTTTTGGGATGTCTGAATTATGTTGCAGATTTCTTTCCAAAATTATGTCAATTTTGTGCCCCTCTCTACAAAAGATTGCAAAACAATCCTCCTGCATGGTCATCTCAACATACTCATATAGTTAAGATGCTTAAAGAGAAAGTCAAAGCATTGCCATGTCTAGCCATCCCACATCCTCATGCATTCATGATTGTAGAAACAGATGCATCTAATACAAAGTTATGGTGGTATTTTAAAGCAAAGGCATAATTCTAGCAAAATAGAACAAATAGTTAGGTTTCATTCTGGTGTCTGGATTGGTCCTCAAAAGAATTATTCTACTATAAAGAAAGAAATGTTGTCAATAGTTTTGGGCATTTCAAAGTTTCAAGATAATCTTTACAATAAAAGGTTTTTGTTAAGAATTGATTGCAAAGCAGGAAAAGAAGTTATTCAAAAGGATGTTCAAAATGTTGTTTCAAAATAAAGTTTTGCACGTTGGCAAGCAATTCTATCTGTATTTGATTTTGATGAGTACATAAGGAGAGAAAAATTCATTACCATATTTTCTTACGAGAGAATTCCTACAAGGCAAAACTAATAGTTTTTCAAATTTCGTCATAGGATCAAAATGAGTTCTTCAAAGTCCAAAGATAAAGGGCCTCAACAGCCTCAAGATTATGCAATGACTCATATTGTTTATCATGGACAAAAAATACCCATTCAAAATTCTCCAAGCCAAGATTTTCCTCCACTGACTTACAATCAAGCAACCAAAACCCCAATAACTCAAAAATCCACTCAAAAAACTATTCCTAAAAACACTGAAAACCCAAACCCTGAATATATAATACTAACCAATTTCACTGAAGTTCCTCTTTGAGAAACTTTAAGTGAATTTGTTGAAAGAATATTTTCAAATGATTTCCAATGGTTTCCAGATCACATGCAAAAAACAAGAAAGTTTTACGAACTTATTTTGGTAGATACCCAATCTATCGAAATCAAACACTCAAAAAACAAAGACTCTCCCAATGAATTTGATTATTCCAAATGTATTATCAAAAGGGTCCTCTCAGCAAAAGATTGGAATGCTCCCCTTTATGCTGAAAGACCAAGTTCTGTGAATTTTCTTCCTAAAGGATATAATTTTCAAGATTACAGGATGGCTTGGTGTTGAGCCTTTCTAGTCAGACCTTTCAACCATTCGTGGTTCTTCAACTTTAGTGAGACTTGTCCAAAACAGTTTCCTATATGGTTTTTTGAATGGTGGCAACGATTTGGGCCAATTGAGGATATTCTTCCTCCATATGCAAAAGAAGGATACCTCCATTGGAACAAAAATTCAAAGCTCCAAGAGTGGAGCAAACATATCATGTTTCATGCTGAATTCAGAGCTCCCTGGATTCTTTGCTGGGATTATGAAATCATACAGAATTTTAAAAAACCTATGCCCATGTCTTTGGCAAGGATTTTCTAGGTTAAATGGTGGATTACGTTCTCGGTTAAATATTGTTCAATTTCAGCAGTTCAAGAATTCTTGACGACAGGGAAAAAACTCCGTTGGGATTGAAATTCAATACAAAGTCCATCAAGGAAGAAAATCAGTCCTTCCCCATCAAAAGTTTCAAAGAAGTCCATCGAAGAGCCAAAAAGATCTACCTTAACTAAGGAAGAGTTCAAATTAATGCGGATTTTGGAAAAGGACCCAGAATTGACTGAAAGTTATTTGGAATACTTAAACCAAAAGAAATCAACTTCTTCAGAAACTGAATCACCCGATCCGAAGAATCTTCTACTCATAGTGTAACCGCCCAAATATTTTAAGCAGGTTTAATTAAAGGCTAATTATTTATCTTAGCTTAATTATGAAATTTGTTATAAGTTTGATGGATTTTGCTAAACATATTTAGTGTTTTAAAGAAAAAGAAAGGAGGGAAGAGTCTATAGAATTATCTAGACCCTTCAAGAGAATTAGAGAGGAACTTCTACCAACCTCATTAAATAAAAACCCCAGCTTCCTCTTGTCTCCCTCTCACTCTCAAATAACTCATTCCTTCCCTCCTTTGTTTCTCGGTGAAGTTGAAACTGTAACACCCGACCCATACGGAGTCAAGTATATCGTCACCAATGCGCATCCAAGGCCAACAACTGTCCTTAATAACCAACACAAGTTCTTCTGGCGCATTTTATCCCCACTCATGCGCACCCTGAGAAACTTCCCAGGAGGTCAACCATCCCTGGACTACTCCCAGCCTAGCACGCATAACTGTGGAGTAACTAAGGAAATAAGCTCCCTAAAAGAAAGATGCATCTTGTTGGAATGAGTAGCCTGTTAAATCTTTTTAAAGCAATCATGAGGGGTATTACAAACACCCCCACTTGAGGACGGCAATGCCCTCGTTGCGCCTAAGGACTCCACATATGCGGCATACGACCTGTGGGTTGCCCCAGCCTGAAAACTAATCACATATTCGACACGCAGCCGATGATATAGCCCCAGAATCCTCCCCCACTAGGCGACTAACCTTAGATTAATCATCCACACGATTAGCACGCGGTCGCAGGGTTGCTCTGATACCATTTGTAACACCCGACCCATACGGAGTCGAGTATATCGTCACCAATGCGCATCCAGGGCCAACAACTGTCCTCAATAACCAACACAAGTTCTTCCGGCGCATTTTGTTCCCACTCATGCGCACCCTGAGAAACTTCCCAGGAGGTCACCCATCCCTGGACTACTCCCAGCCAAGCACGCTTAACTGTGGAGTAACTAAGGAAATAAGCTCCCTAAAAGAAAGATGCGTCTTGTTGGAATGAGTAGCCTGTTAAATCCCTTTAAAGCAATCATGAGGGGTATTACAGAAACCCGAAGCCCAAAGTTTTCATTTTCTCTCTTCTTCCGCGTCTCACTGCTTTCCTCTCCGCCGGCGTCCGACGTTCCTCCGTGCCGGCGTCGCGCCTGCCGCCGCCGGCTTGCCTTGGTTGTTGTTGGCGGTGGTTTGTCGTCGAAAATTGCAGCAAGCATTTCAGCTTCTCCTTCTCTGTCATATATGTATTGTGGGTGCTCATACTTCATCATTTCCCCTTCTTTCTGTTAATGAAGGTATAAACTTAAAACCTTTATTACTTTCTTTGGATTGATAAGTATAATTCAGATTTTCTATGGGTTTTATTTTACGATTCCAAAAATTGATTCAGCTCTAAATCTTGGTTATGATTTGCAAAATCAGTTTGTGGTTGTGTGTTAAAATTAAAGATTGAATCTTTCCTCCTATAATACATTGAGATGTGTTTTGAAACTTTATAATCAAAGATATACTACTCTTAAGACGTTTATGGCTTCTTTCATCTTTTTGTTAAAATTTGATATGTAGAATAGTTAAATCAAGTTCTTAGTTTAATATAGGTTGTGAGCTAAATTTTATTGGATATTGTTCCTTGATCGATTAGGTGCAGAATTATGATTTTGAGCTCTGTAGAATCAGTTGGCAGAGTTGAGGATTCAGAAATTGGAATTATGATTTTAGATAATGTATAAATTGGAATTGGTTATGGTGTTGCTTCCTAGTTTCAGAATACTTTGAGAATAGTTAATAATTATTGTTATTGTGGGCATGCTAAGTTAATTAGTATCTCTTTAAAGAATGCTAGTTAAATGAGATTATATTAGAAAGAATGAGTTAGACTAGTTTCCAATTATCAAAATAAGAAGTGACTTCTGATTCTTTTTATTGTTTATATTATGGTTATGGATATTGATGTGAGGAGCTCAAGTATGTTGGATGAACCAAGACTCGATATGTAATAAAGGTAGAATTCGAAAATGGAAAAAGGTACACATTGTCCCTCCACCTTATTACACTCACTTGCGCAACTGAAAGTTGTATGAATTTCATGATTTTTCCTTAAAGGATTTATAGTTCTGACTTGAACTTGTTATGGTTTTATAATTTCATATTCTTTTTGAATGTGTGATTTTAAAATGCTAAGTTTTGTGATTTTCCTTGAGAATATGATTTGACGCCGAGTGTTTGATTATATAGAGTTCTGCATTGATGTCCTAATTTTGAATTAAGATATATCTTTGTAAGTTTTGGCTATGGAAGATAGTTTTATTCGAAAATTTGAAGTGAAGGTTATCCAAGGATGCCAAATTCTGTTACACTAAGTCAATCTTGTTCCTTATTGAAGAATATTCTGGTTTCTGAGATCTAATAGTACAAGTTAATCGTTGACCCACATTTTTAGATATTATATGAAAGTTATGGATATTCGATTATGAGTATTTAAGTAAGAATTGTTGATATAATTTCCAATGTCCTTACAAGTATAATATTCAGTGATTTCTATATGCTTTGCAATAAGGGATATGATTAAGTCAATGGATGATAAGCTTATGAAACCTAACTAGGTGTTCGATAAAATTCGTCTATATACAGTTCTAAGGTGTATAAGTGTACCAAAAGTTTCACTTATAGAATGGTATTAAGGATCCAAGTGTATTGAAATGGTCAAGTGTTTCCAAATATAAGTTGTTATATAAATTCCGAATTATGTACAGGATGCAAAGATTTTAAATATATTGGTTATCAATAACTTTGAGGAATATGGACTTGACTTTTGAAGACATGAGTTAAAGGTCTGACTATAATACAAGATTTTCGGGATGTATCTTATTATGAGTTGTGCGTGCTTGAGATTACTTGGATGATGAAAAGTTCAAGGTTAGAGATTTCAAGGTGAACTGTTGTTTGGAGATGTTATATATAGTATAACTTATGACTCGTGAAAGATTTAACTATATGATGGATTTATGATAATTACTGGAGTTGGGCATAAATCCTTCGAGATATTAAATTGAGTGTAAGCTGGTAAGTTACAAAGTAAGCTCTCTGATTCTGTTTTTGGGAAAATAGAAGTTCATATTAAAAATTAAGCTATGTTTTGAGCTTCAATTATAATAAGCTTGGACTATATTTCCTTTAAAAGTCCGTATTTGAATGGATTTTAGCAAATGAACTTTGTAAAGGATTGAATTATACTAAGTTATTGGAAACTCAAGTATATTGTGTTATCAAACAATTTGAGTATGTATATGAAATATCCAAAAGCGATTGTGTTACGAGATTTTGATATATCTGACTCCAGAATTATGAATTTGAGTTTATGAAAAATATTGAATTGTGAATTATGCATTTTGATTTCGTTTTGTAAGGGGAAGAAGCCGCCGGAGCGGTGATGAACGACATTCTGTATTCTGTATATTTT